>JAGXCT010034474.1:13894-75232 GCA_022495035.1 Philopotamus ludificatus
ACCCAGACGGGTGACCTTCCGTGGAGTTCATAATAATTAATATGTATATGTAAAATATATACATTTATAGAATATTTATAAATTGAACTGCACATTGCTGTGCTGTATCCTTAAGTGCAACTAAGTTAAATATAATGGATCGACAGGGAATTATTGTATCGAAAAATCATCTTCAATAGAATAATTATATAATTTTCACTTTTTAAATGTAAATATTTTTTGAAAAACGTATGTCACGAAGTTGGAAAAGGTCTCGACGACGCCGCCAGGGGTAGAGTCATTACACGAAACGAAATACCATATTTCAACATGTAAATAGGCACGAGCGACTGTTCTGCCATTATTTGGACCGCCCTTGTGCTTCCCGCAAAAGTTTCCTCATTCTGAATCAAAAACGAAATATAAAACTGGCAAACGTCAAACTCGACGACGATTTATTTTTCATAACAACGAGAAAGGATTCATAGAGAAGAAAGAAATAAATGAAGGTATATGAGGCCGGGGCGAGCACGAGCGCCATGCAAGACGGGAAGGATACCGCACATCCTTTGAATAATTTATTATTTTTATACGCTTAATAAATGACAAATCCTCGAGGATTGCACGTGGATATATACAAATATAAGACCCAGCGGTATGATTCATGATGGTAGATTGCCTTTTGGCAAGATTACGCCTATCAATATATTTATTAAATGGTCGACTAGATAAATTTCGACGGGGCATACTGGACGGTGATACCCCCGAGCACCCTATAAAAATTAAGTGGTCCATTACAAAGGATAACGGCCATATTTTCAGAGATATCTTTTTTGTGGCATTTCAATCATGGATCATGGGGAATTGGTCACATCACATTGGTTACAGATAATCGGGATAAACTTTGCCTACAACAAGGATTCGCATGAAAAATAATAGCATCACTCACGTTTTTATTGATGGAAATGTGTGCAAGGATACCAAAAAAATAAATGGTTCTAACAAAAAAAAAAAAAAATATTTTTCCAACAACTTTGTTTTTGCAGAAATATTTTATAGATTAAAAAATTACAAATGTTGGTATAAGAAAAAGTTTTCCTATATTTTTTTTAAGTTTTAATATGTAGTATGATGCTGTTAATTATAAACGTGCTAAAAATACTTTTACAACCAATAGCTATAGATAATATCAAAAATAAAATAGTGATGATGATGATTTCTAGCCCTCCCACTTCCTCTTTGAACCGGCAGGCCAACATCGCATGCCTTATCGATAGTCTAAAACAGCCGTGGGGTGTTGCATCGCTTCCATCCGAACGAGTTTCCTCATTACCACTACGGTTTGGGACTTTAAGGATGGGGGGAGTTTGTAAGGAGTGGTAATGTGATGGGAAACGGCTCAAGGTACTATTCCAGCATTTTCCTTTCGGATGGCTAGGGAGCTAGGTCAACCTAGTCCGAGATAGTCGTGCCTCTACACCAATTTCTGATGAAAGAGACACTAAGAAGTGTTTCTTACCGAGTATTAAAAGGGTAACCGTGTTGGCTCACGGTAATTAGGGAGGTTACTCTTTTGTGTCCATGCTGTGGCGAACTTCTTCTATCTGATGTATCGTTCAGATATTAATGTCGAGTTTCTCCAGCAACGCTTCAACCTGTTCATCAGCTTTATTTAATGGGCAGTCGTTCACTATATGAAGCTATGGTATATTTCGTTGCTCCACAGTAGCTTCTTGTTCGGTTGCCATGCCCGGTGCGGATACGGTTAAGTCAGTACCATTTTTTCCGCGATAGGAGGAACCCAGTTGAGGGGCTGATTGGATCAGCGATGATATCTTTGTTCACCAAAGTCGCTTCTTTCCATCTTTTTTGCCATATTGTTATCGGGTTTTGGCTAGTATAATCTGAATGGCTGAGGACCATGTGGATTTTCTTGATTTTAGCCTGACTTGGAGAAGATGTTGCAGGTCATTGTTTGTTATATACCTCTTTTTATCGCTTCCTTGGTATCTCCCCCATGGTTTTCTAAAGGCAGCTTTACACCGCATGTCTACCGGCATAATGTGGCAGAGAGTAGATAACAAAATAAAGGGGGTTGACCTTACGCAACCCGAGATAATCTTCATTGCCTTAATTCTATATCTATTTTTGGCTTGTGATAGCTATTTTGCACGGCTGGACAAAGGCATGGTACTGTAGTCGAAAACTTAACAATGCGTACGTCTCAATGAACTCTTTAACACAGTTCTGCTTATAAAGAGTGTACAGTGATCATTATCCGATCCAAATAAAGAACGGTATAGGAAACAAGCAAAACTCGGCTCTTTTGCGTAAAATCCTTGTTCTAACTAGACATATATACGTAACCTACAGAATTAGTTTTATTTCAGGGAATCACACTTAAATTGAAAATCTAGTAAATATGGATAGTGATTAGGTTCTGTAAATCCTAAAAACTTCGAAGTGCAAGCTACGTTGAGTGCATAAAGTGAGTGTGATTAGATTATTTGTGATATGAAGATCGTCATTCTTCACCCCTTTGAAATGTCATCCATCTGTGCTAGTGGTGGTTAACAATAAAATCATAAGATGATTGCTGTTACCTTCAAGCAATATGTACAAAAATATTTTTAAAATTTACTCTCGTTAAAGTAATCACAGCTATCGAATCTGTAAATAAGTAATTATGTTGAATGGTGTAGAAATTTTTTCTCGAATGCTATAAATATTTTTGTTGAATATAATAAAAAGATGGAAAATAAATTCTCAATGAAGATAAATGTATGATTCAGCGTATCAAATATTAAAGCTCGCCGGGTATCTTTCCTCTAATACTAACGACAATGCTCGGTTACAAAATCCCTGCTCGTGCCTCAGTATTTTATATTTTCTCCAACAGTTGCTTGCGGTGTACACCACCCGCCAAATATATTTTTGCCGATGAGAAAAAAACTCACATTTGACACATTATTGCTGGCGCTGAAAAAAAATGGCAATGCCAAATTATCAAAAATTCATATGTGGTTATTGTCTCGCTTGATATTTATCGTCGGAAATCGTTTTCCGAAGACGTTGCGGATATTGTGAAATTTCACACATTTTATTATACACACAATCTGAATCTGAATTTAATAGTTTTGACTAATTCATAAATCAGTTATATGTAATTATTTAAATATATTCTTTTTTTGCCGACGGTTCCCGGAATAGAATGAGGCCCGAGCCTATCGCTCTTGCCGCTGGAGGATGTTATTACAAATATAATGTCATCCGTATTACGCGATACATATTTCAAGAATAATTCTCTCGATTTATCAGTCTGATGTATATTGTATTTACGAAGGAAAAAATATATTTATGATCCTAAAAAATATATCAGTCATCCCTAATTATACATACATATAAATAACAATGTACATACAAATTATATCGTACTAGAGCTATTGAATTTATTTTAATTACCTTGGTTATTTTAAAAACTATTCCTATGAACACATGTCCTTGATTAAATTCAAGATATCTCTCATCTAAGACAGAAAACTTAATATATAAGTCGAGCTGATGAAATGCGGCAGTGAACATTGATTTCATGTATTCACAGCCTGGTGAGCATGGTTTGGCGGGAAGAAGCGATTCCAATGGAGTGGATGCTCGGAATCGTATGTCCACTGCACAAAAAGTGGTATAAAATCAATCGTCACATTTCGTGTTCATATGCTTTCGCTATATAGAATGCGCCCTCTCCCGAGATGACGAACTAATCAGAGCGACCGCATCTCTTTCATAGACAACAAGTCACTTTTCATACCTGCTATAAGAACCCCATTTTGGGTAATCAGCACTTGGTCGTTGTCAGTTCGACAGTTGACAGGATGATTCATCACGCTGTCATGTCTGTCACATCTCGGTGGCTTCTCTTGTACCAGAGATGCATCTCTGGGATCTTTATTATCATCATCTCGTACCGGAGATTCGTCTCTGGGATCTTTTATCTTCATATCCAATTTACCCATCATCGAACTGACGACATCTGCATTTCTTCAGTAAACATTATAATCTTTAAAACAAAGCGTGTTTCACTTTAACACCGATATTGTAGGCAGCGATGGGATACCTTTTCTGATATCGGTACTATCGTATCGGTACAGCGGTGGGATACCATTTTTTGGTACTACTGTCGCGCCCCCTTAACAGAAGGGGGCGCGACTTTGGGAACTATAGGGGAATAGCTTTGTTGAATACCGCGTATAAAGTGTTCTCCAATATACTACACCAAAGAATGGCAGAAAAAGAAATAGGGGAATATCAGTACGAATTCCGCCCCCAAATTTTCTCTTTGCGGCAGATTTTGGAAAAAACACGAAAATTCAACATTAACACGCACCACTCGTTCATAGATTTTAAATCCGCATTGTTTTAATTATTAATTGAGTCGAGTGTTGTCGCGTGTTGGAATCAAACGTGGCGGCGATAGCGGTTGGGCCCAATCATAGTTTCGTGAATTCTACGGAGCTATGAGGAGCCAGGCCGCTATCCAGGCCATTCAGTGACATGTGTGCTACAGGAGGTGCTCGTAACACCCGATCAGACCGTAAATTAAATACGAATTGGTCCGAACCTCGTCTGATCATTATTGGTACAATCCGCGCGTGACAGCTCGGTTCCTGGGCTTTGGCTGGCGACCTGACCCGTATTTGAAGAGCCAGGATAACCTAGAGAACGTCCGTCGCAGTCATGACATCATGGTTGCGACGGAGGTGCCTCCAGGTGGCAAAGACCCGCCTCAGGGTTAATATGCCACTTAAATAAAATAAATATGACACAGTTTACAACCTATACGAGGCGATGAGGAGTCTTAATATTCCTCAAAAGTTGATAAATATGGTAAGGCTTTCAATGTCGGAGGTCAGATGCAAAGTGCATGTTCAATCTGAATTATCTGAATAATTTGAGACAGGGTAGCTCTCTAGCAGGTTTGTTGTTTAACTTTGTTTAGCACTTGAAGGTGTAATAAAAGACTCCGGCGTGGAAAAAACTGGTACCATTCTTAATAAATCGGTGCGTCAGCGAAATAATGAGAGCGGCAATTGGCATGGGACTAAGGATCAACGAGTCCAAGACAAAACACATGCCCATATGCCAAGGACGAACCTTTCAATTCCTGAGAGTCGAAGAGTACAGATTCGAGACCGTCCAGGAATTCACATATCTCCGCTCACTTTTTACGAACAACAATGAAACCAATTTGGAAGTACGAAGAAGAACCATGCTGACAAACCGGTGCTACTTTAGATTTCAACTGCATTTAATCTCGAGATTCCTGTCAAAGAAGACCAGAGTCAAGCTCTACAAGACCCTCATCATGCCGGTCCTAACATACGGATCTAAATGTTGGGCTTTGACAAAACAAGATGAGCGACAACTGGACATTCTGGAGAGGAGAATTCTGAGACAAATATTTGGAGCTGTATCCGACGATGGGGAATGGCGCATCCGAAGCAACGAGGAGTTGTACCGACTATACAAGGATATACCGGTGACAGCTCTCCTCAGAGTGGTCAGACTCCAATGGGCCGGTCGCATAGGCCAAATATGCTTATGGTTAAGAAGAAAGACCGAGGCTGAAGTGGTTGGACTGTGTACAGAGGGATACCGTATCATTGAAACTTACCGGAAGATGGAGCGACGTAGCGGCAGACCGGATAAAATGGAGAAGGGTTTTGTATGAGGCCAGGGCTCTACAATAGGGCTATTACGCCTATGATGATGAAGACTGGATGAGAATAGACTCCGGTAATTTTATTCTCTGATAATATTATACAAAAAAATCGCGAAATTTTCTTAACACCAAGTTTACTTTATACCTGATATGATATTCTTATACTATATAATATATCCAGTCAACACTTGACTACTTGCTAGTGAGTGCAGTTTGCACAGGCCATAATCCTTGCTCCAGTAAACACCTGCAAATATATTTCGCCGCATGCTACCTTAGCTTTGCTAAGCTGACTGGAATATGGCACAAATACACAGTTTACACAGACATATTAAAAAATATTGCCGTACTTATTATAAACGTACAAAATATTTTACAAATAACTGTGGCCAGTCATTCGACTGATAGTAAACACAGATTTTAATTAATGCAACGTGCAAAATCCACATCAGCCAAACGCAATGTTTATTTTGCAGAAAACCGCAAAGCTTTTGAAATTGGACAAAGCCCCGCCTGACCTGATTGCGATACAAACAACGCGAAATTGGAATCTTTGAAAAACGCAAATATTGACGCGGACCGGATTTATGCAGAGTATCATATCACTAGTTATTATTATTGACGCAGATTAAATAAAAAATATTCTAAGCTAAACAAAATCAGAATCTGTCAGGTGCAGAATACAATTCGTAATAAATAATTCCCACGTCTCTCCAAAAATAAAACCTAATTTGAAAATAAGGCCTAGTTTACGTATTCAGGATACTTTGAGGACTATATAATATCGTTTGAATCAAATATAGTAAGTCGTGTGAAGTACTCTCAATACTATTAGGTGTGTTGAGGGGGCGCGACAGTAGTCCAAAAAATGGTATACCACCGCTGCCACCAATTATGTTAAGGCACCCGAGCTCGCGTATCAAAAAGGTACACGACCGCTGGCGCCAAAACGTTTAACCGTCCGGTAGTTGACGATCGCTTCGAAGATCGAGATCAAAGTGAAAACACGCTTAGTTTTGATATTGATGTCTATTGAATAATTTGCAGGTGTCGTCAGTTCGATGATAGGTGTGATGAAAAGATCCTAGAGACGAATCTCCGGTACGAAGTTATAGCAAGGATCCCAGAGACGGATCTCCGGTACGAGATGATGATAAGAATCCCAGAGACGTATCTCTGGTACGAGAGAAATCACGGAGATGTGACTGCCATGACGGCGTGAGCGAATCACCCTGTCGACTGTCGAAAAGACAACGACCAACTACTGACAGACAAAAACGGAGTTTTTGTAGCAGGTATGAAAATAAAGACTTATTGTCTATGAAAGGGATGCGGTCGCTCTGATTGGTCCGTCATCTCGGAAGAGGGCGCATTCTATATAGCGAAAGCATAAGAACATGAAATGTGACCATTGATTTTATAACAGGTGTATTCAAAAGATTAATATATGAATGCTTATAAAATTTCATCGGTCTATTTAATACTCTTATTCTAAACCAGTGGTTCTCAAGTGCGGCCACCAGAGGATTTTGCTGCAGCCACCAACAGTTGAAATTTAAAAAAAATGTATTTTTACAAATGAATTTGTGCGATTTGAACGCGTCATTTTATTAGAGGGATCATTCAAAGACATTTGGTTAAGAAAGTGAGTAAGGTTTTGACTGTTTTTTATATTTGGAAGCATCTGTATATTATTGTATTCTGTATTTTATAATTTTAAAGAGAAATTGATACAACGTTGTTAAAATGGATATAAGATTTTTTTTATCAAAAAATATCCAAAAGGATATGAAAGTGGAGCAGGATCAAGCAAAGATGTTAGCAATTGATAAATGTTTCGGAAACAATAGTTCCAACTAAGCAAGTCGTACCGGGAAGAGAGGGAGTTTTATAAAGAATGGAAAAAAAAAATGTATTTGATTGTGCACAATGAGAATATACAAGACAATACAGTTGCCTTGTGTGCGTGATTTGTAAGTGAAATTAAATAAAATCATATGCTATGGAACGGCATTATAAAACTCATGAAGATGAAGTAAAAATGGTCCACCCCAAACTTGCGTCAAAATTTAATAGAAAATTTTAAAACTTAACTTTCTTCACAAAAAAGTAATGAGTGCGTTTCTATCACAAAATGATGATTTATATCTGGGATCTCTCAAAGTTAGTTATTTAATTGGAAAACATCGAAAACCATTCACAGACGGTGAATTTATAAAATCTGTAGTTTTATAGATAAATAATTAAATGTTTAAATAATGTATTTTATTGAATATAAACTTATAAGTTAATCCATTTTTTTAATAAATGCAACTGCTATTTTTATTAGATTTGGTGCGGCCACGAGACATTTTCATAGGACCGGTGATTTTTATAATGCGGCCACAGTGAAATTTCACTTGAGAACCACTGTTCTAAACACAGTGACAAAATAATGATGGTTGGCTACCTTGGATTAGAAGAGCTAAAAATATGAATATTAATAAATTATAAATCTAGTTCATTAACAATACACAGTAAGCCCTCCTATAACGCTTTTTCTAAATCGATGTTTTCTACAAAATTATACTATTTTTTAGGTAAAATTACATATTTTGTAAATATATAATGCATTGGCGATATAATTAACGGTTTTGCCTTTACCCAACAAAATATAACACGTACGAATAAACAAACTTGGCGTTATAGAAGGGTTAACTGTAGTAATGCTACGAGCACTTGATAACAAACGTCGTAGCAACAGAAACAAATATTTTTGTTACATTTCCGCAATTGCAGACAGGACTATTATTTTTGTATCCTTTTTTAAACAGATACAAACAGTTTGTTTCATGTAGGATTTATATTAAAAGAGTTATTCGAGAAAAATCAAAAACTTGGGGTCACCAATAGATCGGCACGGCTATATTAAAAAACAATATTTAAAAAAAAATCAAACATCTAAATCAGGGGTGAGCAACCCGCGGCCCGCGGGCCGCATGCGGCCCGCGTGGCTCTTTCGTGCGGCCCGCCACGCTTTCTCGTGAAACCCATTTTGACTTTTAAAAATTCCAAATGTCCCGCAATCTAATTGTACCTTAGGCTTGTTAATTTTTTACTAATTTTTGAAAATGATGCTAAAATCATTGATTGGCAATGATATCGTGCTTTATTTATGTGATTTAGTTTCACGCGTTACGTTGTCACCGTTGTAATAAAACTTGTTAATTTCCTTAAATCTCGAGCGTTAAATCACCGCCAATTTAAAGAATTTTTAAATCATTTGAGAAGTGAATATGGTGATGTAATTTACAACACAGAAATTCGTTGGTTGAATAGAGGTGCTATGCTTAAAAGGGTATAAGATTTAAAAAATGATATTCAATTGTTTGTGGAAATGAAGGAATATCCATTTTCTCAAGTCGAAGATAAAGAATGGATGTCTGATTTTGCCTTTCTCGTCGATATAACCTAGCATTTTAATGTCTTAAACGTGGAACTTCAGCGAAAAGGCCAGTTTATTAATAACATGTTTAATAAAATTAATGCTTTTGAAAAAAAAAACTAAAAATTTGGAACAACAATCTGTTATCAAACAACATGTCACATTTTACACATCTAAAATAAGAAAATCCTTCAGAAACCCAAAATTTCCCCAACATTTAGAAAAATTAATAACAGAATTTCAGCCCGATTTAAAATATTAAGATCAGAAAAAACTGCTCTTAGTTTTAATATTTTTTCTTCACCATTTAATATAGAAGTGGAAACAGTTCAAGTTGAGTTACAAATGGAATTAATAGATTTACAAAACGACACGGATTTAGGAAATAAATTTTACAATGTTGACTTACATAATTTCTATCAAAATTACATGAATTTAGAAAAATTCTCACTATTAGGCGCTCATGCAAAGCAAATAATGACACTTTTTGGAAGTACTTATGCTTGCGAACAATTATTTTCCGCAATGAAAATAATCAAAATCATCGATCGAGATTAAATTATGTACCTTTAGAAAGCTGCGTACGAGTTGATGTGTCGTCTATATCAGCAAATATAGACCAATTGATTGCAAAGAAGCAATGCCAAATTTCTTAAATAAACTTTTCTTATATATCTTTTGCCGTTTTATAGTATTTCTGTAGTAATTTTTATATTTTTGTTGTTTTTTAGATACTTTTGATTCCTTTTATTTTTTTGTATTATTATAATTTTCTTACGTGCGGCCCGCGCAACATTTTTAAATTTGTAAATGGCCCGTTGTAAAAAAAGGTTGCTTACCCCTGATCTAAATCATATAAATTTGTACATATGTATCAAAAAATATAAATAATACTTCATAAATACAAAACCCATCGAAAGGGGGTAGGTAAACATAATAGGTCACAAGTTGAATGGACCGATTCGTTCGCACGCATAAAATTAGTGCGGTTTAGCTCTTTGTAATTAATTAAATGGCGCGCAACCCATAGCTATGGCCGAAAACACTGTGCCTTGGATGCATTCTATTGCCGAGGTAATATTTATCGGAGGACTTTGTATGCAGCGATCAATGGGCACATTTTAAGCTCGCTAAAATCCAACCACACCGACAAATTCAATTAATGCATTTTTTTTTCACAAATAACAGTGCAGTATTGATTGCGTTGTGCGAGTGCGTCGCCAAATATCGCATTCGTCCCAATATATTGAATTTGTTTAAGCTTTAAACTCCGAAAAAATGACATGTTAAATCATGGGTATAGTCTTCACTCATCAATCTTAAATCCAATTTTCAATTTCTGTGCGATGAGATGGAAACTTTATTCATTTTTAAACTGGGCCATAGTTTTGCCATCCGACCAACTCAGGCTAGGAAAGTTTTGATTGACACCGTTTTGTTATCCTCGTGTATCTTAAACACCTTCGGTTTACTAGACTCTGTAAAACTTCCGGGCAAGTGGAAAACTTTACTCGCTTAACTTCATCCCGCGCGCTCATCCCATTCCTATCTTTACTCTCAATTTCCTATATCACAAGAGTTATTAAACACCCGTGTATTGGCAGTGTCTCAACTTTACGATTTATAGTGGAAATCATAAAAATATATATAAATGTCCAAACATTTAATATTGCAGAATAAACTAAACTCTATAATATAAATATAATCATATTTTATGATATTGAATTGTGGTGCAAATATTACCTAAAAAGTCTCTCGAGATTTTGGTGGCAGTGTTAGGGGGGCGCGACAGTAGTACCAAAAAATGGTATCCCACAGCTGCCACCAAAATGTTAAGGGGGCGCGACAGTAGTACCGATGTCAGAAAAGGTAACCTGGCGCTGCCTCTAATTGTTACGACGTGCGAATTGTCACCGATTATTAAAATAGTCATCCAATCGCTGGCGTCGAAACATTCGACCGTCCATTAGTTGACGATCGCTTCGAAGATCGGTATTAAAGTGAAACGCGCTTTGTTTTGAAGATTATGATGTTTATTGAAGAAATGCAGATGTCGTCAGTTCGATGATGGGTAAATATGGATGTGAAAATAAAAGATCCCAGAGACGAATCTCTGGTACGAGATGATGATAATAAAGATCCCAGATACGCTCTGGTACGAGAAAAATCACGGAGATGTGACTGACATAACAGCGCGAGCGAACTGACAACGACCAACTGCTGACTGACAGAAACGTGATTTTTGTAGCAGGTATGAAAAAGTGACTTGTTGGCTATGAAAGGGACACGGACGCTCTGATTCATCTGTCATCTCGAGAGAGGGCGCATTCTATATAGCGAAAGCATATGAACACGAAATGTGACGATTGATTTTATAACAGCAGCGGTGGGTTACCTCATGTAATATTGATACTACTGTCGCACCCCCTTAACATTTTAGTGGCAGCTGTGGAATATCTTTTTTAATATTGGTACTACTGTCAGTGGCGGATTTACCCTTTGGTGCACTAGGCGCGCCTCTAAAATCCAGGAGGCATCGAAGTTCAGCTCTCAAAATTAAAATATATATTTTTTGTTAATTTTGTTATTTAAAAATATTTAATCAAGGTTACCCTAACGATCATATTTCGAATCGTATTAACTGATTGTTCCGACAGTAATAAATAATTATTATTTATATATAATTTCATATTTATTTGTTTGACAGGTGTGTTTCCTAAGGTTGGCAGAACTGGTTCTCGTCTTAGGTTGGCAGAACTAGATTTCTCTTAAGGTTGACAGCATTGGTTTCCTAAGGTTGGCAGAACTGGTTCTCGCCTGAGGTTAGAACTGTATTCCTCCTAAGGTTGGCAGAACTGGTTCTCCCATGAGGTTTACTGGACTGGATTCCTTCTTAGTATGGAAGTACTAGATTCCTTCTAAGGTTGATGGAATTAGATTATTCCTGAGGTATGAATAATGTGGCAGAACTGAATTTCTAAGTCCGTGTCTGACTACTGTCGCGCCCTCTAAACGATATAGCCATTTCGTTGATCTTTTATGTGAGATTTTATAATTTTATTTAACTAAAATTAATGACGGTAATGTTATTTTAACGATTTATCTTGCATACTTTACATCTTTTGCAATGTTACATTTATATATTTTCAATTTTTTTTTAAATTATACCTCGTCTTCTTATTTTTTGCTATGTTTTTTATGCGTAATTAGCGACCTGGGTTAATCAATAATTCCAATCACGTATTGGTTTTTATGATAAATAAATAAATGAATAAATAATAATAATTTTCTTAACATTTTCCACTCCGTGGGCCAGACGTATTGGCCCAAAAGATTTTTAGCAAACATCTTGAAACACATTAAATTAAAAAAAATAATGTATTTTATTGAATTTGATTTCAGATCAAACCCTATAGATATTTCTTATTCATGTTCCCAATGTTTATAATATTTCTTTTAATAAATTTGTAAAAAAAATATAAAGATACCTAGTAACTCATAGATTTGACTAAAAGTAGACAGCGTGGAAAGCATTTTGAAAATTGTTTCACTAATCTAACATTTAAATTTTAAAAACATCATTTAAAATTAAATTGTTTTAACTCGGGTTTGCGATCGCGGATTGATATGACGTTCGGTATCCTCGTGTTTATCATTTCTCTTACTGGCAACATTGATATAACCGATACGCTTGTTCAAAGTAACGTCATAATCGTCGCTTGTTGTCAGTATTACTTGCCGCTTGTATTTTATTTATACTATATTAATAATAACACTTACTATAAATAATACTCTTAGATATTATTGTGAATAACTGTTAACCAAAACCTCATACGTCATTAGTGTTTATTTCAAATCTTGACTGTTATATATAATTTATTCTAAATAATTCTGATCTTTAATATATGTTATATCTTTTATTGTAGAAATAATATTATTATTTATATTTTAGATAATAATACTCAGCCGAGCGATTCAAAATGGAACTTCCCATTCGTGATTGGAATGCATTAATGCCGAATTATCCGATCACATCTGATGACTTGGAAAAACCGTCTCCTATATTTTTCATTGAAGCTATTTTAAAACTTTTCGAATCATTTGATATACAGACAGATGGACTTTTACGTGTAAATATTTTCTTCTGTAATTTACATATTGATTTCTTTTTTTTTTATAATTTAATTGATTTTTTAGGCAAAATTTTCAAATGGTGTCGAGAATTATGGCATACCTGACGAGCTTTCAATTCTTGAAAATTTGGCCGCCGTTATAAATTTTATGCTGACCGATATGGATCAACCCGACAATCGTAGAATACATTTCAACATCACTATATTCGATTTGTTGATGCCAATACCATCCATTGTACAAACGTGTCTAGGTTTACTACATAATTTTGGAATATTCCTTAATCAGAGAAGAAACGAGTTATTGGAGAGAGAAAGGGAGATTGACGGATTAATTCAGAAGATAAATATGATTAATAATGAGATGGATCAGTTGAAGATTGAAATAGATCAAAAATATATGGAAAAGGGACATATTGAAAAAAGCATACATCAGGTTTGTTAAATATATATATATTTTTATTAAAGTAATTTGGTGTTTTTATTTTATAATGTTGCTTTGCTAGAAAGAAGCGGATGTAAAAATGCTTCAAAACAATATGAAGGAACCTGAGAGTGAAGTAAACGAATTAAAAACTCAGTTAGATATGATTCAAGCACAACGAGAGTCGATACAAGTCGAATTATTACATAAACACTCGTCGCACACTGCTCTACAGGAAGAAATGTTGAAGTATGTATGGATAAACTTTCATTAGCATTTAATTTTTAATCAAATCAAATATTCTTACAAAATGTTTAAAGGTTGAAAGCATTTATTATAACGGAAAATGAACAAACTGAAATTTTAAATTTGCGTGAATCAGCTATTCAACGAGATATTGAGATAAAACAGAAACAAGGTGATATTAGCAAAAAATTAATGAAAAAAGATGCAGATATTAACACGTTAAAGGCAGTTGGGCTTAATTTATCTGAATGTCATGCTATTCTCGGGAGCTTAGACGAGTTATGCAGTAAAATCAAGTAATTTTATAATCCGAATCGTATACAATAAACATCATATCATATAATAAATATGTGTATATTTTTTTCAGAGAAATACAAAATTTAAATAGTGCTCCTTATGAAGAAGAAAAATCTTTACGACATTTACAAGAATGCAATGCGTCATTAGAACACAAACACGCTGAATTGAAAACCATAGAATCACAACTGGACGAAGAATTAGAACTGTTAAATTTAGAAATTAAAAAGGAAACTATAAATATTAATAAGTATGTCGTATAAATAATATTGTTATTATTTATTTATTTATTTGACTACGATGAATGAATGTCATAACAGAAAGATTCCGATTCGCCATTCATCCATATAAAGATTTGATAAACATTCTAAAGACTCTAAAGATGCAACGGGAATGAGTCTCTCACGCTAATATTCCCCAAAGTGTCCAATCATGACACATATTTATTTTTAATATTATTTGACTTGGATTGAAATTTATACCTATATGTATACCTTATACAAGCCAAAACACTGGTTTTACAATAATAATATGTTTAAAATTGTAGGGAAGAAAATATGTTTGCCAAGGAAATAAAAGCTAACAATGCCGCCATTAATAATACGCAGAAGTCGATTAAAGAGATACAAGATAAGACTTTTGAATATGATGCGGAATATAAAAAGCTTATGAAGTTATATACGGAGGACATACCAGCTACTTACGATGATACTGTAATTGCATTTAACTTATTTTAATTTAATAATTGAAATGTTAATTTTTATTGTGTTATCGTTTAAAATCATTTACATTTTATAATTAAAATTGTAAAACTTTTTTTATGTTTCAGATTAATAATAATTTTGATGGCATAAATACGATCTTGGAAGATTTGGAATATGTTTATCGGAAGATATAAATTATTATGTGTATTTAAGGTTAGGAATGTATTTAATGCTGATACAACATAACAATGAATTGAAACAAATGCCGCCCAAGATTGTTAATTATGTGTGTTTTTAAAATTGTTTAATTTACTTTATTATAATAAATTTTATTTAAAGTAAAATATTTTTGTAAAAGCATAAATCTCTAGAAAACATTACAATATATTGAATTTTAAAGAGAAAATATTCCATTTTTATACTCATTTAAGGAGTTATACAATAAAATTATATTTTATTCATCTCCATTCACGTAGTGACTTGTAGTGTCTATCATATTTTTAAATTTTCTTATTGACATGATTCTGATTGGATGAGATTTTTCTACATTAGTGTTAACTGAATATTGTTAAAGTTTAATAAAACCGTACAAATGAAAGCTACGTAGATCTCGAATTATGTATGTTTATATACTATAATCACATGTACTCGCATCATTTCAATAAATAAAAATTAAATAGTACTTTCAGATACATTTATTTACTCGTATTACTTATTGTGTCTCAATTGAGCCCTTGAATTCTCCTTGAAACTATTTTAAAAGATTTTGTTAACTAAAAATTATATAATTTTTGAAGACGAAAACTGCTACTTGAAAGAAGCGCCCGCACTCGGCGCAACGTACTCAAAATCTTGGGGTCCCCAATAGACCTCATCGGCACAGCACGGCTTATTGCTTCGATCCTTCATTTACCCTTCCTCTGAAAGAATCTTCTTTTCTAATCAAATTAATGAAATCCTCTTCTTTCGGATATAGAAGTAATGCCAAAAATACGTAACACGACCAAAAAGTCGACTCCATCAAAAAAGTTAGGTACTGTTAAGTTAAGTGGAAGTTACTGTCATATCTGCCTTATTCTACGGGTCTTGCACTTCCTCTCGATTTTTGTTTGTTTTCTATCATACAGCAGTTTTTAGACAAAAAAATGAATTTAGAGAAATTAATAAATCAAAACTGATTTAAAATCCCTTAAGCAGATGATAAATTGTAATGATTCAGAGGGAAAATATATAATTGATTAAAAATATGTTGTTTGCATTTATTATTGCACCTAATAAACTATGTATTCTACGATCAATCTAGTTCTTTAATTATTTCGACTAGTTCTTAAAATCTATATTGTAAGTCGAGGACCTTACTGTTTTTCTTATATTGGGGGAACCCAAAAAATTCGTCTATCTTATAACCTAATGTTCGAGTGCAATTTGTGTCCAGACATGGCAAAGAAAGCATGTCTGTTAGTTTATTTATGAGTAAAAAATATTAGTGTTAAGGGTAAAATGGCGAAACCAGAAATTGACGAAGGAAACATCTGACATTGTATGCTAACTTTATTCGATCAAGGCTTGAATAGCAAGTTAACCGTTTCTGAACTAAGTTAGTAATCTAATAGGTGTCCGACAAAAACTATGAATTCAGGGAGTTCAGTATAACACTGACCAGAAGTATAACACTGACAGATATGTAAGTGGAAGAAACCCAATACCTCCGCATGTTTAATAAAAATATTTATGTAGGTAGTTTGGCGCGTTGGAATGAATTAATTTAATACCATCTCTCCTTCGTTGAATAAATATTTATAAAACAAACAATTTTAATTCAACTAAAATAATATCAAAATTAACCAAACCATCACGACGGCTTGAAACCAACGGGTTTGACCGATGGGGTCTATTTTGTGTGAAATGAATGTATGAAAATAGACCCCAAACATTTCAAGTCAAGAATTGATAAATCTTCGACAATGCCTTGACATTTGTTTTAAACATGGATTGGATGGAAGAATAAAAGTAGTTACAGTGCACTCTCGATTATCCGGGTTAATGCTGGGGAGGATGATCACGGATAGTCGAGAAACACGATAATCCGAATCATCAATTCTTTATTTTATTTTCGAATATAATATCATATATACAAATAATAAATTGTTAACACATTATTTTTTATATTCATTTATTTTATCAAGAAAACACAAACAAATAAGTAAAAAAAATATATTGTTTTATCATATATACGAACTTAAAATATAAAAAAAGCATACTTTATATGTACAATGAATTAAAAAAATCTGTTATTTTCATTTGTTTTTGAGATTTTTTTATCGAGCTTCTTATTTCACTTCGAAATATTCTTAAAGCTATTACATTATTATAGTTAGTTCCCCTTTGTTCGGCGTAATCTAGCAATGTTTCAATACAATTCAATGCCTTTTACACTACTGGACCTCTTCGCCATAGTATTAATGTCATTTTCTTCCTCTTGAGTAACAAGAGAAACGATATTAGGATCGTCCATGCGTTCAAAGCCTGAATCACTTAAATCATGATTGAGCCACCTCTACGTTTTCCATATAATGCTGTCTTAAAAAAAAAAATATACCTATAATAATCCACACATTTCAGATAACGTTTTCCATTCCTTCGAATCCATTAAATCTGTTTCTATGTCAGGGAAGAATCTTTCTATGATCGAACGAGCGTTACTTTGGTTTTATCTTTGGACTAAGATTGTGCTATCCTACGTATAGCATCCAATACCGTCATTTTTCCAAAGTTGATCAGATTATCATCTCTCTCCTCGACAAGAGTTTTCAGAAGTTTTTGACGATAAAGACGTTTCATTGATGATATAACACCTCAATCCATGGGTTGAATCAGTGATGTAATATTAGGGGGCAAAAATTTTGTAATCATAAGTCCATCGTTTGTCTTCAATATGCTTTCATTTGGATGAGAAGGAGCATTATCTAATAACAAAACTGCTTTCTGTGGCAATCTGGACCCATTTCTTTTTGAACCAATCTTCGAAAATTTCCCAGTCCATCCATGCCCCTTTCTGACCATAATAATCGACGGGAAGATTTTCTATTTCAGTTCCCTTAAATGATCGTGGTTTTTGCTTCTTCCAATCACCAAAGTTTCATTTTATGGTCTCTGATGCATTTCCACAACACATAACAGTTATTCCTTTTCTTTAGACGATTTATGTCCAGGAGCCGACTCTCTTTCACTCATCGAAGCCAGCGTTTTGTTGGTAAGCACTTCCAGTACAAGCCAGTTTCATCTGCATTATAAATTTGATCAGATTAAAATTCTCTTTGCAAATATTCTTGAATGATTATAGAATTCAAGCCAAAGGCTTCAGCATTTGAACTGAGACGTTCTTCCTGAAACGTTAGCTGACGAATCCCGTGTCGCTGTTTGAACCTTGTCATCCAGCCTGACGAGGCGTTGAAACTTTCTTTAATTTCTAGATTCTCGTGAAATGTCTTGCTGTTTGATGCACATTTGGCCGCTAACTATATTCCCTCTGCTCGTTTTTGATTCCAAATCTTCGAATGTCGACGTTTTCATACTCTTTCTTTCCGAAGGACCTGCAGAACTATCACAATCTCTAGCAAACGCCTCTGACTTATTTTTTTGTTTGACTATATCTCGAACAGTTTGAATACCAATTCTATATTCTTCGGAAAGTTTTGACGTGGATTCTCCCTTTTCGAATCTCTCAATTAATGTAAGTTTCTGTTTTATCGTGAGTACAATTTTCTTACGTTTTTTTTGTTAATCGTTCTTTCTCCATTTTTAAACGGTACAGATGTGTAGAGCCAAAATATGAATTTGAGATTACATATACAACAAGAAAAATAATAATACACAGAAAGAAATTGAAAATAATCAAACATACGTAATGAAAATCTGCTCTCTGTAAAGACACGCACTTCTTCACTGCTAGCAGCTTTTAAAGCAACTGAATAAACAAACTACGAAAGACATTTGAAAAGGGACCGAAGATTTCGCGAACATTAGATTTTTTAGAACAAACTAGTCCTGAGAGCTGACAAATATGGGTAAAATAAGTATCGAAATTAATGGCAGGGCGACGTTTCTGTGTGTCCCTATACGTATTTCATTCAAACAACGCGCATAACCAAGGTCGCAATTCATTCATGCGTCTTATAATCATAATAGAAAAAAATCAATCAAAATATTTTCAGGCACGGGATAACCCGCAAACCGGATAATCCATGCACGGATAATCGAGAGTACACTGTATTCATGATATGCTTCATAATTTGGTCGGTGTTTTGGATTTTTTTACTAATCAATTTGACGTGTAAGCGACGTGCGAACTTGACGATGTTCCGCCGCGACTAAATCACGCTCATATGGTCTCATAATGCGCATGTGGTTTCTCCACTTGCACAGCACAATATTTTTCATCGCTCGCACTTGCACATACGCGATGTTTTTTCTCACTTATATCCGGTGCGGAGCGATGAAAAACATCGCACCCGTGCTAATGGAAAACAATATTGTTGTTTTTATTTATTTCCTCAATTGCGACCAATAAAGGTCTGTGGCGGTGATGCTTCGCGCCTATGCTGATGACACAAAAAATGATTTATACCTGCAACCCTTTATCGAGGACGAGAGGCCTGCTACAGTATCGAATATAACAGCCATCCAAGAGACAGGCCACCTGCAAGGGATTATGACATTAGCGACTAGATGCTAATAGGCAGCATTTAATAATATTACACGCAGCTGCAGAATAGTAAATTTAAATTGGATTTTTTCATCAAAATGTTACAAAAACTGACTTTCTTCGAATCAAACTCCCTTTCCGACCCATATGCCTGGTTTAACACTCCAAAAAGTACTTTTGTGCATTTGGTGGGATGTAAAAGGAATAATTCATTATGAATTATTAATTAAAACAGAGTGAAACAATTACTGTAGATGTATACTGTCAGTAATACGCAAAATGCGAGGTTCAACCACACTCTTCATATTACCGAGACCTTGCTCCTTCTGATTACTTGGGAAATACTTAGGATGATGGGAATCAGTTTCTAATAATTATGAAAATTATGTTAATGTAATATGATGTAATAAACATTCTTTCTGGTCCCCCTAGTATTAGTATTACAACGTTATGCTTATGTACAAAGTTTTCTCTATTAGAAATCCACTATATAGCCTTCAACATTCATTATGTTAAAATTTGCAACATTATTTTCCTTGTTGTTCATGTAACCATGTGATCACGTGTTTAATGATTCCATGAATAAATCTCGGTAAATTTTCGAAATCTTACTGACATATTGTTGACACTCTGTTTCATTATCTTTTTCTTTAACATTTTATAAATATATGATATATTGTAATGAGCAAGAAAACACAACTGCGTAGCAAATTTCTATTATGTTAGACGTGTTTTACAAAAATGTTCACTTATGTACGTAAAGGTTGACAGCATATTCTATATAATTATAAAATCTAAATTACAAATATTATATTTAATTGCTCTCGTATGATTAATCTAAATAAATACTGCGACACCTGATTGCTTGGCCGATATGAGCAATAACAAAGTGGAGATCATTCCATCTAGCGACCGGAAGATTCAATCAAAGGATATGTTGGTACAATCACCATAGTAATTTGCAACAATGGCAATCACATCCTTGGCAACGGTGGCACAATAAATTTATTTCTAGAATTTCTTTGGGCCATTGTCCTTGTGTGTTATTCCGATTTGTTACGCCCGATGGCCTCAAGGTGATTCTTCATGCCCGCTGAATTCACAACAAAATTAAATGTAACAACAGGTGAATTCGGCGGATTAAAATATTGGCCATTATAAAATAGCAATGCGTATTTTATCATGAATTCGGGCGAATTGACGACCACTGCCTCAAACCCTTGAAATGTTAATGGGGCAATAA
Source organism: Philopotamus ludificatus (assembly GCA_022495035.1). Classification (NCBI taxonomy): domain Eukaryota; kingdom Metazoa; phylum Arthropoda; class Insecta; order Trichoptera; family Philopotamidae; genus Philopotamus; species Philopotamus ludificatus. Next base: position 34,766 of record JAGXCT010034474.1, read on the forward strand.
GTACGAATTATGACATCGAATTTCCCAACATTATTGCCGAAGATATTCGTGGGGGGAATGTCGTTTAAATTTTATTGATTCCATAAAAAAATCATTTGGTTATTACGAAAATGAAACGTATATTTATATGATAGATTACATTTGAAATATTTGCATACTCAAAATAATTGCGTATCTATATTTTATTGATCATATAAATTAAAGTTGTTTATATATTGACCCCATATACGTTCATTTGTAATACCTGTTTTTTTTTTTATATATATGTTTTGATATTATATAAAAAAAATATTTTTTCAGATGTATGACTTGTCGAGCAACTAGAACTCGTTTATTGTCGTTAGAATTAGTAGCAGCTTGGCTGCAGAACGGTAACCACATTGTGTGTTGCTTATACTCGGTCGTCAAAGGTCTTGATTTTGTATTGTCTTAAATCAAAATGAAGTTCTTTCTGTCATTTTTAATATTGGCAGTAGCAAATTCTGCATTTGGTGAGTTTTTTCTTCCATTTTATTATTACGAGTTTATATAAAACGCTTTGTTGATTCTATTGGTTTATTCTTCTAAACTTAATTTTTTGCCTGTGTTGTAAATTGGCTTCAATTTAAATCGAAGGTCTTTTAGTAGTTCACCCTGAAAACTTTAGTATCACATGATAATCTAACATTAATTAAGATATTATAATTTAATTAATTCTAAGCAAAATAATTATTTTTGCATTACTGCACAGGTAGATAAGTCAAAATATTTTTTTTAAATATATACATATATATAATTTAACATTTATTTAAAAAAAACATAATGGCGATTAATTATTCAAATATCCAGTTTTTTTTAATATATTGCACGTTGTTTTTATGATATATTTTACAATTTCCAATAATAATATATGTGTTATTTTAATTATCGGGGTCAACACTGATTGAAGAGTGTGTTTCATAAGTTTTTACATCAAAATATTTTTTATCTGCGGAGTATGTGGATGTTTGCATATTGTTTTAACATATACTAGCGTATTGAGCAATCTAGACACGATAACCCTTAACATTCAGGTCTTATTATCATACAGACTGTGATTGATAAATCTGTTTACAACCATTATGGTATTAACGTCAATTTGCTTGTACCATTAATGTCATTCAATCCAAATCATAGTAATAAAGTATTCAGCCAAATGCATCATAGCACGTTCAATATATTGAAGACGACTCATCGTTGACCCATACAGTGGCGGATTTAGCACTTGAGGCCCCAGGCGCATTTTGAAGACCCTTCCCTCAAAATATTTTCACCACACCCTACACTACAGATCTGCCAGCCTCAGGAATAATATAATTTCGCCAACCTTAGGAGGAATCCAGTTCTGCCATCCTTAGGAGGAATCCAATCCTGGCGACCTAAAGAGAAATGGAGTTCTGCAATCTTTGAGGAGTCTGCCTTTTGTAAAGCGGAGACACTTACTCGTGGCTATCCTGAGACATTAACACTTTATGAGCCGTTCACGCCTTTTGGCGTGATTTTGTAGCCAAGCGTATGAGCCGTTCACGCCTTTTGGCGTGAAAGCCATACCCCACTTGGCATTTTTTTTCTGATGACGATGCACAATGTAATTCTACTATTTGACCACAGATGGATACACGTGCATGTTAGCTTGGATTATCATCACATGAAACCATGCGGCCCCCAGGCTAGGTTTGATGTAAAACCTTGCGACTCATAAAGTGTTAATTGTGTTATGTAATATTTTTTTAAAATTAATTCTGCTACAAATTAATACATGACTACCGTAAAATGTGTATTCTAGGCGCAAATGCTTATAAATACAATAACATTTTTTTGTTTTTAATATTCTTCGGTTATATTAGGTTTGTCAGATTTCGAGCTTGCGAGCTGTCATAAAATGAATGGTGGACCGCGGCTGTAAAAAATAGGGACCCCCTGAGAGCCTGGGACCGCTTGAAGGGCTGTATAGCGAGGGCCCCGATGCATTGCATCGTTTTGTCTTAAGATAGCTACGTGCCAGATTCCATGGATCATGGTCTGCTGAACAGTCAGTGCATATGATTCAAAATATGACTAAAAAAATATGTCATAGCTGTCGTTATTCATTTGTCAATTTAATTTAGGGAAAACTGCAAAATTTGTTTGTTTTGAAAAAATATTTAAATAATATAAAAACCGTTTTGAAAGCTGAACTTTGAGGGCCCCCGAATTTATGAGCCTACAAGGGCGCGCCTCATGCACCCAAGGGAAAATACCCCACTGGTCCCTTATTGTTAACGTAAGAGATATAAAAATATCATATGCATTTTGATATAATCAATTTATTTTTGTTTCAGGTATTCGACTGGATGGATTCAGAGGTTATCATAAATAAATTTTTAACTATGCCGTATATAATTAAATATATTAACAATAATTTTCTATTATGTTACAGTTAAGCATTCATTCTCTAGCTCATTGCGAGACAAAGAAAACTTCTTTGAAATACCAAGAAACATAAAGGATGCCACTTCTATGGGTTATATTGATATACCGAGGACACATGAAAATGGATTCGAACTCTCGTTAAAATGCCTCGAAGATGATTATAGAGTATGTCCGCTTTTCGATAAGAATGGATACATTGCAGGTTTACAAATCGCCGTAAGTAATAATTTAAAAACAAATTAAATTTAATATTCCAGTATTTATATTGTTTTGACATTTTAAGATTCCATTTCACGATCTTCAAAGCTTACCGTATGTGGCATCATCGAAAATGACTCTGCGTACAATTCTCGGCGAAGATTATTGGACAGCCGTCAGCTATGTAATCTCACCAGGTAATATTTATCTATTTACTCATATAATAAATTGAATTGTGATCATCATTATTTATAATCAATAGATACAATCCGCGCCGGAGGCCGACACGGTCCTATCGATGAGACTATTGAAGGCATTTGGGTAGAAAACGGCAAAAAAATCATGCAAATTCCATTAGGAGAATCGGAATTATCATCTCAAACGCTCTTCACAAAACAAAATTGTATACCGAACATGGGTAAGAATAATATATGTATTATTTATTATTATTTAAATGATACATTTTAAATTTATGATTCATTTTAGGTACTCATTATTATTATAACATGACTCATGAAATGGACTGCGACAGCTTCTTCCCCTATTTCGTTTTGGTAAAAGAAGGACGTGCTATCGGTTTGGGATGGCAAATTATTGGACGCACACCTGAGAAAGGACGTAAATGGTTCGAAGATCCACCAGCAAGAGCCGTAGAAGTAAATACAATACACAGCATAACAATACCGCTATATTGATATTAATATTAATATTTTATTTATTATAGATGACAATTCCGTCGGCGCCGCCTTGCTTGAAAGATTGGGTTGATACATACGGAGCTATATCATTGCACATGTATTATATTGAAAAACCATGGAAAATTACATGCGAAGACGAGGATAGCTTACAGCCGATGTCCATTGTCAATAAATTCCTGCTCAACACGTCTCGCTACGCCAACAAAGTTGTAGATGGAGCAAAGAAATTGTTCGGATGAACAAAAATTTATTCAATGAAAGATTCATCGGATCTTAGTAACAATAAAATTATATATTAATTATTATATGTTGAAACGAATAAAAAATACCGTGTAATATTTTTGCAAAAATAAAAAAAAATAATTAGTTTATTATAGCATATTTTTTCATGATTTGACAAATTGCATACAGTAAAACCATTATTTCTAATATATAAAATATATATTCCTAGTGCAATTCATTTTTTTAACAAAAATCATCAAGAATAATATCAGGTCACCTCATAAATCATTGCATTTTTTCTTACATTTGCTCAAATGCTTAACTTTTTGTGAATTAAAAATATTTATAGTATTCCTTCCGAGTTAGTCAATCGTAGTAGTTTTAGTGGTTCTCGTAACGAGATATTTTTTTAAAAAAATATTTTCGACAACAACATCGAAGGCCAATGAAATGAAAGAAATTCAGTTACGCTATATTATGCTTTATGAGTTTTAACTTGGACATTAACGACAATAACAATTAAAAATATTATGATGCAACGAATAGGGATGCTCTCAAAGGCACCTGAGTCCCACATGTGACGTGAGGGCTCCCTTTCGTGTCCATACCGTGGGGATCCAAGGCATCTTGGGATGCGGTTTTTTGTAAAGAGTTTCCCTCTCTTGACCACATCTGGCATTGAGTATGTATCTATAAACAAATATTTTAAACAAAAAATATATTGATACATGTGTAAGTGTTCCAAAAAGATGCAACATTGCCCACACAATTTAACAGGCTGGTTCCTTATAAGCCTGTATCAAAAGCATTGTTTGCCCATGACTTATACATAGAAATCATTTACATGTTTAGTCGTGACGTTTAAAAAATGAGGAAATGACACAAAAAGAAAATATTTTTATGTTATTTATTTAAATAAAAAAATATTTCCTCTTATAGATAGATTGACGATGGTTGTTTAATGTCATAATTAGATAAACATAATCTTAATACAAATAACACTTCTAATACAAAGGATATGATTAATGAAGTTCATCGGATGTTGATGTAAATGATCTTTTCTTATCCTTCTGTGCGTGTCGTTTTCTATGCTTGGAGATATGTTTTTCCAATTTTCCGGTGTCTTTTAACGTTTTATATTGATCTACTAAATCCAAAACCTTTTGCTCGGCTGTAAAAAAAGAAATATTTATTATAATAAATTTTATCCAAATAAAAAAATACGATTTCAATAGACTTACATTTTCTGACAAACGTAGGATTTTTTCCTTCCTTCATCATTTTAATTTTTTCCATGTATTCAGACTTCTTTTTATCACTTTGTTCCCTGTTTTTAAGGTCCTCTCTATTTTTATTTTCTGTTCGTTGAATCAAATATTTAATCTGTTCTTTTCTCTCGGGATCTACTGTTTTCCTTAATTCAGATTTTAATTTATCTAACTCCTTTACTCTTACATCATGAAGAAAACTATAACTTCTATTAAACGCTTTTGCATTATACGGGCCACAAAGTGAGTCAAAGCTATAATAATTTTAAAAAATATTAAATTATTGAAAATATAATGTTTTCAATATACAAAAGTTATAATATAATATCTACCGAGGGTCTCTAATCCTTTCTTCTTCAGTTTTGGGATTGTCAAAAAGTGGAACAGGTTTCTTTGAACTCATTTCTCTGGGTCTATTTTTGTTTTCTCTTTTGAATTCCGACGACTTTGACACTTTTCTTTTCGACTTTGTGCCAAACACAGCCTCATTATATATTTTCGAACCAAGCTTCTCTTTCAATTTTTTCAACTCTTCGAAACTCATGCTGGAGATTTCGGTTTTTACCGATGACTAAAAATAATAAAACAAGTATTATAAATTTGGTTATTAACATATCTAGAGGAATAATTTTTAACACAATACCTTATTTTCAATTTTTTCTTCGTTACTTTCATTATCACTCATTTTTGGACGGTGCTAAAAAATAATAATTAACACAGTTGACGTTTATCCACCACAACACCTGTCATATATAGGTTATGTTAAAATTTGGTCTAAAGGACACAACTTTCGGGCTAAGAACTAAAAATACATATTTTCATCATAAACCTATGTCATGACTTGTAAGCAGTGCTTTTTGCGGTGGAGCGGTACTCCATATTTTTTTTAAGAATATTCTATGATTTATAAACAATTAGACAAAAATAACTAAAATAAAAAAAAATAATTTGAAATGCAAAAGGGTAAATTCGATTTTCTTTAGAAAAAAGTTTGACAAGAAGTAAATTACGCCATCTTTAAAAAAACACTGCTTGTATGGATCAACAATGTGGTAGGATAATATAAACTAACCGCGACTAAGCTAATTTATTACTCGGATAGGTTAGCCTTCCGGCGATATCTATAATTTTTCAAATATTAGTAGTTAAAGCTTTGGAAATAACCACCAAATATCAATATTTTGTTTGGTGCCCTTTTGGAACTGGGGATTCGTACGCTAAATTTTTTTTAACACTATCGATACTTTCCAAAAATAACCGTGCAAAAGAATGATTTTGTTATTAAATCAAATCTATTTCAATTACTTAAAAATAATTGAGTATATCTCAAGTTTTGAAACAGAACTCGAAGAATGTGAAATGTTACTACGATTAATAAAATATACATGCAAGTTCGCGTTGCAACATGAGACACATATGTCTCGCCTCGGACATCAACGACTTAAATTATGAACAGAATTTTCTAAATACATATAATCAATAATTTAAAAATATTTATAAAGGATGTAAAGAACGCAGATATAATAATAATTGTTTTGGGGGTTTGTGTGAATGTTATTTAAATAATAATGAATTTAGTAGTCGTTTAATATCGGGTGGCGAGCAGGGTGAGAGCGTTGGCGGGCGCGGGCCGGCTGTCACATTTGAAGTTGTTATGGCGGACGACGGGGTGGCGGGGGCGGAAGCGGTGATGGCGGGGAAGGTAACCCTGGTGGCCGGAGACCAACGATTTGTGGCGGAGCGCGCCGTTCTGGCAGCCAGCAGTACCTACTTCTGCGCAATGTTCAGCGGTAGCTATCGCGAGGCCGAGGAGCCAGAGATCCACATGCAGGTACATATTCCACAGCCGCATCCTTCATACTAAAACACACTCAATTCATAACAAAAATCACTTATTAAACAATAATATATATTTTTTACAAAATGCTCTTTATTATTCTTATATGAATCCAGCTGCAATTATATCTTAATCACACATCTATCTATTTTTTAGTATAACTGCTTTACTATTTAATAACCGAACGTACAATATACTGTTGAACGAATGCTTCAACAATGAAACGATTTAAAAAATAGTGTATAATTCATTGTTTATAACATAGATTTTATGCAACAATACTGATAACCTTATTTAGTATCGCCTATTTGTAATTAAATATATAATAATACCTTTATTAAGTAATATTTTTATTATATCAATCACTATTTGCAATGTCGGTCCATGATGTAAGCTATTCAGAAGACTGTTTATATAATACACATTTATCATAACTTTTTTATGAAGGATATTTTTAATTTAATCTACTAATTAGATGTCACATCATCCGAATAATTATATAATATATAACCGATGGACTTGTGCTGTAAATAAAATAAATATAGGTCAATAACTGACTACAACCAGTTCACGTTAACGTTTCAAGCTTATTTTAAATACATTAATGGTATTGTTATTTGCAAAATGTCATAGGTGAATTATGTAATTAAATGAAATTTAATCTTTAGAAAAATCAACGTTTACTCATTCAGTTTAACCTGTTTTTGTGCGGTAGATAAGGACCGAACAAAAAAATATTAAAATTATAATTCAAATTATTGTAATATTTTCAGATGGTAACTGCACAAGCAATGAAAGACATATTATTCTATTTGAATAATAAAAAGATTGACATGATACAGCTTGATCATGTGGCAGACCTTTTAAATGCAGCAAATTATCTCGATCTAACGGATCTTTATAACGAAATAGTTGATAAGTTGGCATCACTCATAGACTGTAAGACGTGCTTTAAAATTTTGTACATAGCGAGATTATTCGAATTCGTCGATCTCGAATCTAAAGTGAAATCGTACGCATTATTTTCATTTAGTGAAGTCAAAGACAGTATAATTGATATTGAAGACAATAAAACGCTATTTTGGTATTTATGCCATCAACATTTAAATGTTTCTGACGAAATGGACGTTTTTAGAGCTGGCTGCGTTTGGTTGCAGCATCATAGAGACAATCCAAATGATATATTAATTTTATTGACATCGTTGATATTTAGGAATTTAAAGATATCGGCGATCGAAGAAATGTTAACCAACGAACTCGTCAAAGACAATGAAATGTCCCTGAACGTTGTCAAGGGAGTTTTAAAGAGCTTAAGAAATAATTGTTTTAAGCACGACGAAATACGCGATACATTAAAAAACGAGGACGAAGAAACAATCGAAATTGTGATAAACCTGCTCTCGATATCCAAAACAAGGACTGCCGCTTTGCAGCCGTGTGTCTTGAAGAGGACTCTCGGAAAATTCGAAGTTATGACTTTGGACAATAAAAACGATTTGGTTTCTTGTCTTTCGATTCCCGGAGTATGGTGGGGCAACAGCGTCGTTTCGTGGAAAGGATTCATCTTGATCGTTATGTGCGGAAAAGTTAAAGATCGGGACGTTTGGAACCGTTGCATCGAAATGTTCAATTTCTTGGATGGAAAGTGGACTGTTTTTGCATCAAAATGCAATATATACAGAAGACACGCGACTGCCATTGTCAACGACAATCTCATTTACCTCATCGGCGGCTTTGGACAATATAGAATACAATTGAACAGCGTGCAAACGTACAACATTACGTCTGGCGCGTGGACTTCGTTGCCGGATCTGCCTGAAATAAATAATTGCATCGTCGCCACATTCCATCAAGGAAAGTTATTCGTCGCCGGCGATTATTTATACGTTTACACGAACGATGCGTGGCAAAATTTATTGAAATTGCCCGACACCTACAGTGCTATTATTTCGTACAACGAACGATTATATTTCACTGAAAAATGGAAGAATAGATTGTTGTTTTGGCAAGATCAGAACTTCTTCATACAAAGACTATCGAGTCCTGAACTTGTAAAACATTGTCATTACAATGTCATCGGCATCTGCAATATTGGTAAATATTATTCATTATTTTAAATCAATTTGTTATGGGTGCCCAGAATTAATGTCATATTTCATCAATGAAACTTGAATTTCAAATTGAAACTTTATCAAAATGACTTTATTATTAAATCATAAATCCCTTTTTGAATCAAAATACCCGGAAAGGTATGATTCAATCTCGTTCGCTGTTTTAATTTTGTTGTCTTTTAAAAAATGTTCCATCGGCTGGATCCGATCGTAATCCAATCTGCCCATATGGATGGCGCGCCCCTGATTGTAGAACCCTGGCCTCATCCAACATCCTTCTCCATTTTATCCGGTCTGCCACCACGTCGTTCCATCATCTGATCAGTTTCAATGATGCAGCGTCGCTTTATACACGGTCTAACCATCTCAGCCTTGGTCTTCCTTTCCTCCAGGGACAGGAAGACTTATTAACCACAAGTCTTTTTAGTGGCTGACTGTCCCACATCCTTGACACATGACCGGCATATCCTTGTATAGTCATCTACAGCTCATCGTTGCTTCAGACACAATTCCCCATCGTCGAATACAGCTCCAAATATCCGTCTCAGAATTCTCTGCTCCAGGATAACCACTTATCGCTCATCTTGCTTTATCAAAGCCCAATATTCAGTTAGGACGGACTTGATAAGGGTCATGTGAAGCTCGACTTTGATCATCCTTTGGAGGAATCTCGACCGTAGATGCAGTTGAAGTCAAAAGTAACACCAGTTTGTCAGCATGGTTCTTCTTCGTACTTCCAAATTGGTTTCATTATTTTTTTGTAATAAGTGTGCCAAGATATGTGAATTCCTGGACGGCCTTGAAGCTGTACTCTTCAACAATCAGGGCTTCAAGGATTCGTCCTTGGCATATGGACATTTATTTTGCTTTGGTCTTGTTGATCCTTAGTCCCATGCCATGTTGCTGGCATGTGTCCTTGATAGCCGTCTGAGACCAGGTCACAATGTTTATGTCGTCCGCATAGGCAAGAAGCTGCACTTCGTCATCCTGTCTCAAACAGCGATGTGTCTCAAATTCTTCAGATAACTAAGATTGAACATGCATTTGCATCTGATCTCCGAAATTACAAATCGTACCATATTTATCAGCTTCGAAGAATATTAAGACTCCTCGTCACCTTGTATAGCTTAGGCCTGTAAACTGTGTCATATGCGGATTTGAAAGGGGCGGAATCCTCACTGATATTCTCCGATTTATTTCTCTGTGTATTTCAACAGTCTTTAGTATAGTATATTAGAGAAGACCTTATACGTGGTGTTCAACTTGAGTGATTCCTCTACAGTTGCAACAATCCGTTATGTCTCCATTCTTGTGGAGTGAACATATTATTCCAACCATCCACTCCTTTGGAAGGAATTGATGCTGAGGCCTTTCATCTTATTACGGTCAGACAAATCGCACAGAACACAAACGCCTCGTCTTTGAATTATTGCTCTATTTTTTAGACATCTTTGAATAGTAAATAAACCATGAAACGCCGATCTTATTAAATAATTTGCCGATAGCCATTGTTTACTTTGCTTCGATTTCAGCTTTCAAAGATACTTGATTCACTTGACTACACCGTCCTCATCCAGATTCATTTTCTAAATCTGTGTTTCCACGATTAATTTTTTCATGTAACCAAAAATAGCATAAATATTTATCGTGGCATCACTGGAATTTTTTCATGTGAAATTGCATCAGCATGCGATTCCGCGAATGCTTTTGTGCCGAACGCATTTTTATTATCGCTAGACTTGGGTAGTAAATATTATTTATCTCAAATCAATGTTCGTATAGTATATTGTTATAAAAAAAAATTCCAGGATGATGAAATCAGGAAAATGCCACATTAATTCTGGCTACCCTTAATCTAATAAAATATATTTATTATGTGTTTTCATTTTAGCGAATATTGCATATATATTTTCGGAGGGCGACGATATGGATTATTCGATGAGCGTCGAGTCATACAGTCTGGCAGAAGATAGAGCCGAAAATAATTTAAACACGGATCTGTTGTGGTTGGATAAAGAGCCAAACGGTAATTTTTACAGCATCGCTAGCTGCTTCACTCTGGCGAAAACCAATGTGGAAGACGAATTTTTAAATATATATGGAATGCGTTGGTTGCCGCCGAGCTCTCCAAACTAATCGCACTATTTCCTAATTAATATTAATGACTAGTCGACATTCATTTAATGTACTGATCTCAGTTAATAATGGTCTCTTAAGTATTAATTTAGATGATGTTTTAAAATATCTCTGTGATGTACATTATATATATATATATATATATTTATTTTTTTCTGTAATGTTTAAGATATAAATTCCATTTTTCGATTCCGGACTACAATTATATACATATATTGTATATAATCTTATTTTTGTGACCTGTTTTTTTTATTTATTATCCGATACATATATAAATATCTTATCGTTCCGTTTGTGCATTTCAGTTTGATTTCAGCCATTATTATTGTTTTAAATTATATTGATTGATATTTAAGAATAAACTATTGATATTGGTTAACACCCTGTTTACATATATTCGTGAGATACGTAAATATTGCACAGTGCACTTAAGCAAAATCGATAAACTCGCAAATTTGTGTAAATAACCTGTGAAATTTACCACAATTTTTTTTATATATATGCTATTATTAAAATAATTCATATTATTCTATGGCCCACCTAATTAAATTATGTAACTGTGTCTCTAGCATTTGAGATTAAAAAAATATGATATCGTTATTTTTATACTATTAATTTTTATATGTAAATGTTGTTATGTTTTAAATATATAATGACGATACCAATGAATTTATTTATATTATATTTATTACAAGTACAACTTAGCTTATCCGAAATTAATATGTTACAATATTTTGGGGAACAATACTAAAAATAAGAATAAAAAAAAAATGTTTTTGTGGTCCATTGTTTTTTATAACAGCTTGAATCCACAACATTGAATCCACCAAATCCTTTATTGTATCTTCTGTTATCTCATTGTGGCGGACCTTTGTTATTGATGTTATTAATGATTTTCAATAGGCAGGCGTCTCTTTGTTGCCTTTTGATTTCATAATGTGCCATAAATGACTATTATCTGGCCACGACAATGTTGAAATCCCAAATTTTTCCATTAAATCTTTGATCTATGAAAACAAGAAGAAGAATCGTTTGTTGTTTTTTTGCAAAACTAAAATAAGCTGCTAAAAGTAATAAAAAAAAACTTTTACCGTTTTCTCCCGATGGCATGTTACAGAAATGTCCTGGTTGTTTATATGAAATAGGTCCATTTACAGGTTTTACACTTCAAATTGGACGCTTTACAAATCAAATTGGACGTTTTGCAAATCAAATTGGACGTTTTCAAATCAAATTAGATACCTCATTGTATTTTATAAAAAACGTTGTACATACATACAGTGGTTAGCTTTATGTTACCGACCGGCTTATCGGAAAACTGTAACTCGTGAAAAGCTCTCTGAAGAGCAAGTGCCCCTGACCTGATGCTATCGTCGGATTTCGTAGGCGCCTCATCAAGTGGCGCCTTGATTATTTTAATCTAAAACAAAAAAATGGTAACGTACCAACATAGGAAAATCGATCGGTATAGATTATATCACTCACGGACGTAGCCTGTTTGTTTTTGGAATACCATGAAACTCCGTTCGCTGCTTCGGCCATCACATGCACCCCCCTACTGTTGTACTGCAAGAAAAATCCCGACTTGAGCTGGTTATTACCGGATTTCACCATGATTTTGGTTGCCTATCACCACCTGATACCTGGTTGCCTATCACCACCAGGCAAATGGTTCATTATATCCGAGCGCGCCAGCGCAAAGTTTGACGATCGACGTTTCCTATATATTAAAAATATGTTTATCAGATGAATTTATTATATAATATTCAAAAATTACTTCGCATACCGCATACTAATAAGCATAGCATTCGGTTGTTCTTGTTAATGGTTTTCTCGGGATGGTAGTGTAGTGGTTTTCCGTTGGCTTCTTCACCGCAGTGATTCCTTTAAACATATTCGTAGTGCTGATAGTACAGCTGTCCCCTATCCGATATTTTATTTTGCAGTTTCCTTCACTCGCGGAAGGTTGTTAGGTACCTCCAGAGACATTCATCGTGTTATTTGATATTTTTCAAAATAAATTCTGCCACAAATTTATTCATCGCCACACTTGCCTCAGTGCTTCTTATCTGGGAGTAGTTCCCCTATCCAAGAAACCCGAGCGTGTGTGTAAACAATAATATTTATAATCCACCACGTCAAAGTCTTATTCACAGTCTAATAGCACTAATTAACACCAAATTGATAATTAACGATTGATTCGAATTTGCTGATTACGGTCTGATGATGAAGATATGAACCGCTATTATATCTGACCTTTTTCTCAGGTTGCAATTTACCCCTCTGAATTATTCGGCTCTCCATGTAATGATTACTTCCACTCTAAAAACTGGTTTATTAAATGACGCTCGCTTATACACAATAAATATGATACGGTTTTGGCTTAAGTACTATAGGTGTTGTAAAGCTAGATATCGCCTTCGTAGTCGGAATCACTACTCACATTCGGTGATAAAGCCAGTAACTTCTCAAACACATCGATATTATCGGTCTGAGCTGCAAGCAGAAGTGGTGCACGCCCAATTGAAGTCTTAGCAGAGGCATCAGCCCCATGGCTTATCAAATATGATGCCATTTTGGCTTTAGCACTATAGCAGGCGATATGTAGCGGAGTAAAGCCGTAGTGGTCAGAATCATTAATCGCATTTGGTGATAAAGCCAGGAGCTCATTAAATATATCCGTATTATCGGTTTGTGCCGCCGCCATTAGTGGTGTACGTCCACTTGCGCATTTAGCGAAGACATCAGCCCCTTTTGATATTAAGTACGATACCATTGTGGCTTTACCACAATAGCAAGCGATATGTAGCGGGGTTTTGCCTTCGTGGTCCGAATCGTTAATCGCATTTGGTGATAAGGCCAGAAGCTCATTAAATACATCCGTCTTATTGGTTTGAGCCGCCGCCATAAGTGGTGTACGCCCACTTGCGCATTTAGCGAAGACATCGGCCCCTTTTGTTATTAAATATTGTACCATTTTGGTTTTACCTTTAAAGCAGGCGATGTGTAGCGGGGTGGAGTCTTCGTGGTCCGAATCGTTAATTGCATTTGGAGATAAAGCCAGGAGCTCATTAAATACATTCGTATTATCAGATTGAGCTGCGGCCATTAGTGGTGTACGCCCAATCGCGGTCATAGCGAAGACATCAGCCCCTTTTGATATTAAATATGCTATCATTTTTGCTTTACCTTTAAAGCAGGCGATGTGTAGCGGGGTTTTGCCTTCGTGGTCCGAATCGTTAATCGCATTTGGCGATAAAGCCAGGAGCTCAATAAATACATCCGTATTATCGGTTTGAGCTGCCGCCATCAGTGGTGTACGCCCAATTGCGCATTTAGCGAATACATTAGCCCCTTTTGTTACTAAATAAGAGACGATTTTAGCTTTACCTCTATAGCAGGCCATATGTAGCGGGGTATTGCCTTCGTGGTCTGTATCGTTAATCGCATTTGGTGATAAAGCCAGAAGCTCATTAAGTACATCCGTATTATTGGTTTGAGCCGCCGCCATCAGTGGTGTACGCCCAATTGCGCATTTAGCGAAGACATCAGCCCCATTTGTTATTAAATATTGTACCATTTTGGTTTTACCTTTAAAGCAGGCGATGTGTAGCGGGCTGGTGTCTTCGTGGTCTGAATCGTTAATTGCATTCGGAGATAAAGCCAGGAGTTCATCAAATACATCTGTATTATCAGATTGAGCTGCGGCCATCAGGGGCGTACGCCCAATTGCGCATGTAGCGAAGATATCAGCCCCTTTTGTTATTAGATATGATATCATTTTTGCTTTACCACAATAGCAGGCCGTATGTAGCGGGGTATTGCCTTCGTGGTCTGATTCGTTAATAGCATTTGGTGATAAAGCCAGAAGCTCGTCAAATACATCCGTATTATCAGTTTGTGCTGCGGCCATCAGTGGTGTGCGCCCAATTACGCATTTAGCGAAGACATCAGCCCCTTTTGTTATTAAAAATGATGCCATTTTGGCTTTACTTTTAAAGCAGGCGATGTGTAGTGGGGTATTGCCTTTGTGGTCCGAATCGTTAATCGCATTAGGTGACAAAGCTAGGAGCTCTTTAAATATATCCGTCTTATCGGTCTGAGCCGTAACCATAAGTGGTGTACGCCCATATGCGTTCACAGCCGAGGTATTAGCCCCTTCTTTTATTAAATACGATATAATTTTCATATTGCTATATAAGCAGGCGAAGTGTAGCGGGGTATTTCCTTCGCGGTCTGAATTATTAATTTCGTTTAGCGATAAAGTTAACATTTGATCAATTATATTTTCTTTATTTTTTTGTATCGAAAGCACGAGAGGTGTTTGACGTTTTTTATTAGTTATCGATATTTTGGCTCCGTATAATAGTAATAAACTAATATTTTTACATTTTTTTATCGCATAAAACAATGCACTGTTACCGCGTTCGTCTTTTTGATTTATGTTATATTTATACTCGAATTGTAGAACCGATACATTCATACCGCTTTCTTTAATAAATGTTTCGGCATAGTTGTAAATCCGACTCGAAGATCTAATAGCGACCCGCGCCATTTGCAACAGAGGGCGCACGCCTCGGGGGGGGGAGGCCTCCCGCTTCTATCAAGAGCCCAGTGAATTTTTCGGTGAAGTGAAGGCGACACAGTTCGAATAGTTCGGCCTCCAGACGAGGATCGGCCCCGTGTTGAATGAGTGTTACGGCTTTGTCCTCTTGTCTTAGTCGAACGGCCAACTCCAAAGCCGTCCGTCCTCGTGAATCTCGTTCGTTGACGTCCGTTTGTTTTCGCAACGTATAGAAATATTCCAAAAATTCCACGAAATTTAAATAGATCGCTTCGTGAAGATTTTGACAGTCAGTTATGTTCGTTCTGTTTCTAAAATAATGATGTCCCGACGAACATTTGTTTTTATACGACGTAACATCAAAACCGGCCTCGCCCAAGCGATGAATTACTTTGGTTGCGCGGTTAGTAATAGCATATTTCATGGCAAAGTGAAATAAATTCGATCGATTGATGTCGTAATTTTTCAGAACAATTCCTAAATAACTTTGATCCAACCGATCGTCAGAACTGAGGGTCAATTTTAGTTTGTTAAAATATTCTTCGTCTAGCTTCGCTATAAATTCTTCATTATTTGTATGATCGTCAAATATATTGATTTTATAATCCTGTAAGGTGTTGGAATCGTTTTTGATGTCTTCGTCTATCGCCTTTTTGACATGTTTTTTTTTTATCCTGCATATATCAATCATTTTTGTCAAATTCATTTTTTCACATTTTCCAATCTGTTCGAGTAACAATTTGTCGAGGTCATTGTTGTTCTTTCTCGTTAAAAATTTTAATACTAATTCCGGATCGACCGGCGAGTTGTCGAAGGCGACCCCGAGAGCCGTTCGTCTTTCGTAGTCCCTAATTTTGCGATCGATTTCATTGTTTAACAACAGATCCACGGCCTCTCTTTGGCCGAGACTCGCGGCGAGATGAAGGGCGGTCTGTCCCAACGAATTTCGTTGGTTTAATACGTCGGCGTCCGATTTGATAATGAGGAATTTTAAAATTTCTGACCTTTGATCGTTGGTTATCGCTGCGAAGAGAGGGCTCGGATCGATTTGCCCGTCTCCTCGCAGAGCGGCGTCCGTTCGCAGCCGCAGACGGACATCTCCTTCCAGAAGAAGATGCAGCACTCTTAGATGACCGCCCTCCGCCGCCACGTAGACGGCATCCCTGCCGCGGGCGTCCTCCCGACTCCTGTCCGCGCCCTCGGCCAGGAGCACTCGCACTATTCTTTCACTACCGCCGCTCGCGGCCAACGTTAAGGGAGCATCGCCGAACTTGTCTCTTCTGTCGATCTCGTTCTTGAATTGATTCGCAAGCAAGCCCGCGAGTTCCGCGTTGTTGGCTTTAATTGCACTGATTAACATGTCCAGTCGCCGTTTAAGAGATTTCCCTTTGAGCCTGGCTCCTCGCGATAACAGGTAGGCGGTCATCGGATAGTTGGAGTTGTAGACGGCGAGGTTTGCCGGAGAGGTGTGGAGGCCCGCCACTGCGTTTGGGTTGGCGCCGGCATCCAGCAGCAGTTCCATCGACTGCAGGTCGCCGGCCTGGGCCGCGTGGTGCAGCGCCGTCCAGTCCTCCTCCTCCATGGCGTTGGGGTCGCAGCCTCTTCGTAGCAGCAGCTCCAGGCAGACGAGGTTGCCGTAACTGGCGCACCTGGCGGCGTCGCCCAGTAGCTTCTCGCCCTTAGCGCCCAACTGCTCCAGCATGGCCTGGAGTGGGCCCGACTGCCCCCCGTGCAGGGCCTCCCTCAGCAGCTCAGGGGTGGACCGGGTCCCCAGGAGGATGAGGCGGATGGCCAGCTCGTCCAGGCGGCGGCGCATCGCCAGGGCCAGCGGCTCCCCCTCCTCGCCGGCACCGCCCTCGTTTGGGTCGGCGCCCTCGGCCAGCAGCCGCTCGACTTCCTCGTTGTCCCCCGACAGGACGGCCTGCTGGAGCGGAGAGAGCCCGAGCCACTCCCTTCCCGACTTCCGCGACGACCCGACGATAGACTTTCCCGCCCCGACCGAATTCATGACGGATACGACGAACGCGCCCGCGAAACTTCAACAGCGACGCCCGTCGCCAGTTTTTATATTGTTTTTTTAATATCTAATCTTTGCGACGTATCAATAAAAGATTCGCAACTCACGATCGGCGATCTATTTTCGACTTATTCTATTAAATAGGGGTTTCTCAACCTTTTTTCTCATTTTCCCCCTTTCACCAATGCTTAGAATATAATTCCACAAGTCTCAAAAGGTATTTTCGAAATAATAGACAACAGAGTTTAAAATGTTTATACATAATTGCCTAAAGATAATTTTTTCCTCCCCGATTACTTAATTACCGCGAGTGTTTAACCGCGAGTGTTTAGTGTGATTTATTATCGTATATCTTGTTACTAAGCAAGCCAAATAGAATCAATTCTACATATCATTTCGTCCAAATTATTGAATAAAATTATCGAAACTCTATTTGATTGCAATTATTCATAAAACATACAGATTTTCAGTTCAGTTCAAAGGACCAGAATATTTGATATCATAAGAAAGGCTGAATATGGCCGTCGCCTTGGAGATAGAATCACTGAATTCCTTCTCTGCATGTTATTATAAAAGAAACTTATTGTAATAATTTTACAGATTATGAAAAAAATCAGTTAAAAGTCAAAATTAATAAATATTGCGTTTGTTCACGAAAATATTTAGTAAACATTTATTTTACTGCGACTAATTCCGCTCGAAAAACTGCATCATTTAATGTTTTTTAAATTA
Organism: Philopotamus ludificatus; assembly: GCA_022495035.1. NCBI lineage: Eukaryota > Metazoa > Arthropoda > Insecta > Trichoptera > Philopotamidae > Philopotamus > Philopotamus ludificatus. Next base: position 52,979 of record JAGXCT010034474.1, read on the forward strand.
ATAAATAATGTACTTTTTTTCAAGCTATTTTGTAGGAAGTATTTCTGATCCAACGAAAATCTGTAATCGACTATAATGAGATATTCGGGCTACAGCTTTCGTCAGGGTGACCAGATAACGATGAGAGGATGAGAAGAGCACCAAAAATAGGTTTGTCTGTTTTTAAAACTGTAAATTTCACTTTAAACCATAAATGATAATATTGTCTCTCCTTCGTCGATAAGTCGCCGTATTATATAAAACATGCCGTTCATGTGAGGATGATAAGTAACCGATTCGAAAATAAATAGAATCGTATAAAGTCATATACCAATATGATAATAAATGATAATATTGTATGCATCAATTTCCAGATGTTTTGATTAGGATCGGGTGCAATATTTTGGGATATTTCCACAAAATATACTACAAAAGTTTGTAAACAGATCATAAATAACGGTTGTACATTTTTTAGTTCAAAAATTATTAACGGTTTAAATGCTTTTTTGACTCCCCTGCAATGTTTTCTTTTGTTGAGATACAGCAAGATTTTTCTAGTAATTATAATAAACTTTTTGGAAAAATATATTTTGTAATAAATATTGACGCCCATCGCTTATTGTGCCATCTCGAAAATCCCCTGATATGCGGTTATAATAATATTTTCGCAATTTAAAATTCAATAATTGAACGCGTAGAACAATGCAATAGAACTAGCAATATAACAGTATAATATTACAATAGAATTAGCATTGCTGATCAAATATATAAAATCGATATAGGATCATCTGATATCAATTGACAACTTAGTGATCCCCTAATTGTAAACAGTCGGTGTCAAAACATTATTGAAGATATAATTCAGTATCAATAAACCTATTGACGTAATTTGTTTTTCAATATTGCATTCAGTTACACAATACATCACAGAGACGGATTTATGGGGATGCTTATGATGCTGGAGCATCAGGCCTCCGATTATTGGGGGGCCCAAAGGTGACCCTAAGACCTTACTCAGTCTTTTAACCTAGCAGTGCCGATGGGGCCTATTGGGCGCCCCAAGTTTTGTATTTTTCTCGAATAACTCAAATTGATTCGAGTATATCTTTACAATTTTAATTGCATATTATTGTTATATATATACCATATTAAAGCGTATAATAAAATGCAATTAAGTTTGTATCGTTTTACAGAGAAAACATATCCATTAATAACGGCAATAAAAAAAAACCGTAAAAATACTCGTAATTTAATATACAAAATAATATGGAATTTTTTTTTATACATTAATTAGAAATACATTTTTTATTTTACTTAAAATAAAATATCTTTCCCTTGATTCTAAATGGGAATAAATGATAATTAATTTACACCAAAGCCATTTCACGTTGATCCAAGACACGAAATAATTTATATGTTCTATCTAAATAATTTCCATGTTGAGATCTGGCTTTTCATTTGATAAATTTCTAGATTCACAAAAATAATAGCTCTGGTTTCCTAATGAAAGGCGATTTAGTATTGACCAATCGCACAAAGAATCAATCTACAGCTCCAACGAAAGGGCATCTTCCACTGAAGTAATAGATCGAAATATTTTTAAATCGTCTACGAAAAATGAAAATTTACATTGAAGGACCCGATGAATATCATTTATAAATAAAATAAATAATAAAAGGTCATAAATTTGATCCCTGCGGAATACCGGAAGGAGTATTGTAAGCATACAACGTTTGGGAGTCGTATGTCACATATTGTTTCCTCTATATGAGGTAACTCGAGGAGAAACGTACGAGATTATTTGATAACACAAAACTATCGAGTTTCAAAATGAGTCAAGCATGATTGACTTTATCAAACGTCTTTTCAAAGTAGTTATAGACAACGTCGACTTGAACCCCCTTATCTAATGACTTGGCAGATTCGGATAGAACAGCCACTGGTCTGTAATTGGCAACATTCGATTTATCTCCTTTTTTAAATAATGATGATGATTTCGTATGGCTTTTACTTACCTTTGGATGTCTAGGAAACCAGGTCAATCTAGCCTGGAATAATCGCATCCCTACGCCAATTATTGGTGACAGAGATACTAAGAAGTGTTTCTACATGGTGTAATGATTCATTGAGTATGTTTTGTCCCAATAAATAATATTTTTTATTAGTCAACCGGAGTTAAATCTTTAGCCTGTACTGTAATAAAATGCTAAGGCCGTTTAATGCAGTTTATCCCAATACATTATTTATCATTGAATTATTATATATCTGGTATTTTCCATATGTATTTGACAAAAATCGAAGCGTTTTTAATCCATAGGTGATTTGTATTCTCTGACAGTGATCCCTGATTTTCCGCAATATTTTTGTGCTCTTGTTAAATTCATGTGTTAATATATCATTTAAATAACTGTAACAATTAAATTAACGTAATTGCGGAATTATCAATTAAATGGGTAAATTTATATTGTTCATCTACCGAGGAATTTCTGAATAATTTCAAAATGTACATTATAAAGATAAAAGTAAAATGCACATTATAAGTAAAGGTAGTAAAAATATTTAAGGGGTGGGTCCTCAAAATTGGATTGCGCCTGGGGCCTTTCGAGTGCTAAATCCGCCACTGCTGTCGCGCAATAGCAATCCAAGGAAAGACCTCCTCAGAGAAGGGTCCTCAAAGAAGAGCGAATGTATCGAGACTAGACCAATTATTGGTCAACAGATTAGGGTTTTCCTTCCCAGGGTATATTGGCTCTGTGGTGAGAAATCCATTAGGGACCAGATTTATTTATGCACATAAGGATGTAAAAATATGTACACATACACGTACATATTTTTTCAGGGGTGCACTATTTTGTTTAGTATTTATCAAAGTTTACTTGAGTTTTTAGTCAGCTCCATGCAGGGTTATGTCGACTATAATATAAAAAATGGTTAAAAGAGATGCTGACCATCAATTGTATTTATTTGTTTTAAAAAACTTGTATATAACACTTTATCTTTATATTATTTTTTCTATATATTAATACTTGTTTCCTCTTTTCGTTTCTTATAACCAAATATTAACAAAAAAATAGCATGCGACTGTTATACATGGCTATACAAAAATGTATATATTATCACTCAAGGACCCGGTACCACGTTAGTGCGAAAATTTTCGTAAACGGTAAACACCCGCTCCCGCACTAACGCGGGTCACACGAACCGTGCTATCTAATGCGCTACAATAAGCTTTCTTTTAAAGTTTTACGACTGTACACAGTTTCATTCATTGCTCTGCATGCCCTTTGTAAAATATATGACATATGTATTTATTTATGGTTAAAAACTGTCCTTGAAATAACGATTATTTGGATCGAAAACTTTCCAGTACTTACACATTTGTTTATCCATTAAATAAAATTACTTTTTTGGAATATTAATGTGGTACAACCCGTCACATCCTTTATTACAAAGCTAAAATTACCTAATATACATAAAGATATTTATTTGTTTTTTATCGTCTAAAATACAATAAATCATCATTTTCTCAGCTCGAAAATTGTATTTCTTATCTATATTCTAATAATCGAATAAAGGTATTCTATACGTATAAAACTTCTTTTACCAAATTATTCCCACAGGGAAAAGTTATTAAGCATTTTTTACAGAGCCGCGCAAAAATCGCAAGATCGATAAAAAGATGCGGGTTTAGGTGTAATTTTCGCCTGAAAACTGCGGGTGCTTGAGTGTTATGATAGAAAATAATTGTAATGAAACAACGTTTATAATATTATGATTTTAATATTTTACACATACGTTATAGTGATTACATACATCTTACGATTATATGTACAAGTGCGCATCATTCAACATAGTAGTATACGTGAAAATCATTAATAGAGGTAATATTCAATATTCATATGTAAAAAGCCTTTGTCGATATTATAAAATATTAAATGTAACATCGTTACGGCTTTATAGATATTTGATAAATATATGGTATAGCCTACTTATGAGTGGTACAATGGATGTTACTAACGTCTGAAAATAAGGAACAAATTACCACGCCTCGAGGTAATTATTATACGTGTATTTTCATCACAGTTAGTCACGTTTTATCAACCTACAAACATAGATACGATTGTATATGTACATATTGAAAGTATAATATTTCTTCACTGGGAATATTTGCATTAAATAAATTACTTAAAATTAACACTATGACTTTTTAGATCTCGTCTACATCGAATTAGCTTAAAAAAAATCACAAATATTTTTTATTACATCTGTGCTCATAGATTATTTAATTCGTTTAAATTTATTGTCAGACGATTGACTTATGTATGCATATTTTTTTTTTATCAATTTTACTGATTTTTCATACAAATCTGCTAAAGAATTATTTGATATTTACAAAAATAAATATTTGATTAGGATAGATTTTCATCTTTCAGTCTTAATCACATTAAACATAATTTTAAATCGGTTTCGTTTATCAACGTTTCGTAGTTTAGTGTCACTCAATGATATATATTTATATATATACAATATAATTTAAATACCAACGGATTCCAATTTGTATCCATTCATCAAATAAGTAAAAAAAAATATAATAAAAATGATTGCAACAATTATATTTCGTCCTCGAAATACAATATTTCAATCACCACTTCTGATGGATGGATAAAATTATGATCGATTTTTCTTTTCTATTACCTATGCGTATTTACAATTCCAATTTTCCGTATCTTGACAACTTTCTTATAAAAAATGATTTAATTATATCGTAGATTTTCTCGTCGTGTTATAATGCGATCACACTTTTTCGTTTTGAATGGCTCTCTCGTTTATTTTCATCGCTTCGGCCAAATCTTCTTTTTCTGATTTCGATAAAACGTATACGGGAGGGTCGAACGGAAGAAATCTTTCATTAAAAGCGGTGACTTTTATATTATTTATTTTACCCATGCTCGAAACTTTCTTTCTATAGAGCATAATCAATACGCTCATTGTGCTAATGATGAATGCCGATGCAGCTGCCAGTACAATAATTGCCGTATGATAAGTCGTTACTACTGATACCTGAAAATATATTCATGTCTGAGGTGTTTTTTTATTTAAATCACTTAATTGTTCATTAATTCTTTATTATTTTATATTTACTGTTGATTCAGATATTATCTCCCTATGCTGCAGTGCTATAATTTTATTGTTGGCGATATTTTTCAATTCGGATGTGCCTAGTTTGTGTTGAAATCTTGATTTTTTAATATCGGCCACCATTTTATCTTGATTATTTTGGATCTCGTTGTTAAGGACAAGTTCTTCTTGTTTTACCTAGAACGATTCATTCGTTTATAAAATATTTAAAAATATATATATATATTGTTTATTAAAAATATTTACCATTTCTTCTAAATGATAGGCAACATCGACTTTATTATTTCCTATTATTAAGAAATGGATGTATGTGACATCGCTCTCTTGTAAAATATCAATTTCATTATTCTGCAACGTCGCCCCCAGTTTCGCGAGATCGGTCAATAATTGTATCTTCATTTTTTCACCAATTTCGCTCGAAAAATCTCCGAAGAATCCCAACGTCACATCGACGGCATTAATCGGAGTAGGTACTAAAAATAAATATTGTCATTTTATTGAAATATTATTATTATAATAATAATATTTTACTTACGGCATATGCTATCGCCTTTAGTAAACGTGGACGTTCCGGGCAATTGATTTCCGGCTTCGTCTACGCACCAACACTTTGAATCCCCGGCACTGCTCTCGCATTGGGTTGGAGTGAATCTACCACTGGAATCACATGTGACTTCATATGATGCAGAAGAGCCAATCAACTGATTTTGAGTCGAGAGACATCGACTCTTCAATACCCTGACTTCTTTTTTTGTCGACGCCAATTGATTATCGTCGACGGATTCAATCTCGTCGATTGTATCTATGAAATTATAAGCCGTCATTTGTCTGACGAGCTCGTCGAGCACTGAAACCAAAATGATCGATATTAATATTTAAAAATAACATCAATATATATATATACCATTGTATAATTTTGTTACCGTCATCTGTTGAACTTATAGATGTAGATGAATCCATACGTCTTCGCGCTTGTCTAAAATTGCATTGTGGCTGAGAACCTCTGATGATTGAACCTTTCAGAGGTTCGCCTTTACCGTTGACACACCAACAGACGTCGATATGTGGCATACATTGTATCGATTCCCATTCTCCGGTATCGGCCCTACAACGCGGAGCAAACGTTTTCTTCTTATACCTAACGGCTGCTTTTTGATTCTTTTCTCTCAATCGTTCGCATTGACTTAGCACTGCAAAACAAACAAATCGTTATAATAAATTATATAAAATTCATGGTGTGAATCATTCAGTGATGTAGCGTCAGACCGGATAAAATGGAGAAGGATGTTGAATGAGACCACGGCTCTATAATAACGCCTATGATGATGATCAAATTAAATATTAGGTTGATGCATAAATAACGTCGTATTTTTACGTAGACTGTGGTATATTTATTCACCAACTGTGTTAACAGATGTTCTTAATGGTGTCTTTGTATCATATAAAGGAGGGTTTCTTCTAACATTTTTTTTCGGTTTACCGTTAGCGGTTGAGCTATACAGAGCCCTTGTGAATTTTTAAAATGTCAGAGAAAAGAGTGAAAATCAACACTTTTACTTTTTGAATTCAATAAAGGCCACAATGCAACTGAGGCAACCAAAAACATACGTGATGTGTACGGCAGAGGTGCTATCGATGTTCGAAACAGTCAACGATGGTTTGCTAAATTCAGATCTGGGAGTTTATCAACAGCTGGTGAAGAAAGATGGGGCGCCCTTCAACCACCGATGATGATGTACTGAAAGCCATACTGGAAGCTGATCTCCGTCAAAATACCAGGGACATCGCACTTGACGCATGGCATCGATCATCTCCACGGTGGTGGTGAGGCATCTGCATCGCATTGGAATGGCTCTCAAGGACGACGCAGGGAACTCAAGATGAATTGTCACCCGCAAATCTGTTAGACCGAGTTACGATATGCGTTTCCTTTGTCTGCGAGACAGAGCATGAGCCCTTCTGTATCGGCTAGCACGGAGATGAAAAATGGGTTGTGCATAATAATAAAACAAGGAAGCGACACTGGGCCGAGCCAGGACAAGTCCCATTAACCACTCCCAAAGCAGAATTTAACCAAAATTATGCTTTGTGGTTGGTGGGATATGAAGGGCATTATTTATTACGAATTATTGCCACCTAACCAAACAATAAATGCTGAAAGATAGTCGGCACTCGTAATAAAACGACCCGAACTTATCAATCGCAAGGGTGTTGTCTTTCACCATGACAATGCGCGGCCATATTCTGTGATGATAACACAACATAAATTAAAGGAGCTAAATTGGGATGTTTTAAAGCATCCACCTTACTCTTCTGATTTAGCTCCTTCTGATTTTCACCTATTTTTATCTTTACAAAATTATTTAAATGGAAAAAAAAAAAACGGAGGAGGTGAAAAACAGCAATAGACACGTTCTTTGCATCGAAACCCGAAAGTTTCTATTCAAATGGAATTAAAAAGTTGACAGAAAGATGGGAGACAGTCATTAAAAATAATGTAAATTATGTAATTAACTAAAATAATAAAGTATATGCGTAAAAAAAATATTGTTTTCTTGAAAAAATACGACATTACTTATGCATAGCCTAATATGTATATTACCTGGACAAACCACTTCGCAAATTTGTTCAGTTTGGAAATTGTTATGATTTCCAGAGCATCCACCGTATTTAAATTGTTGACATTGATTTTTTTCTGGATTGAAATACCATTTCGTTACATTTGAACTAGTTGCCGATGTATAGCTGCATATACCTTCGTCTTTCGGCTCGAAACATACAGAACCTACAACAAAATCATTGTATTGCCGTTGTTTTTTATATATGGATTTTAATTTTAATATCTTCCTTACGTGGTTTAGGACAGCACACTGGAGGATCACCGGAAGGATCAGATAACGGCGACAGATGACATTTATGTGAGGATGGACACGGTTGCTCGGATGGTCCGCATCGACGTGCAGGTCCATCGCTTCCACCACCGCACGCACTCAATTCGGTACCTCCAACACACATAGCAACGGGAGGACACGGTTGCGTCACACATTGCACATCTACGATTTTCAATTGTTTATTTATAGCGTTTTTATTATTATTACAATTTCATAACGTGTTTGATACTCACTGACTACTTTACAAACTTCTCCCTCGTTGGGACAGTTCATATCGGCACACGGATCTCGGCATTCGCATGTATTACAACCTTTGTTATCTAAAACGTATCCGTGCTCGCAATTCTTAACGCATTTCAATTTGGGACACTCGGCTGGAGCTATTCAAGACAATCCGATATAAATTATAATAAACAATGTATGTTTTAATTTTAAATAAAATAATTTACCTTGACATTTCGGTTGATTCGGTAGCTTTGTGCGAGTTCCCGAGAGTTCTGTTCCACTTTCGTCTACGCACCAGCAATTGCTGGCAGAATGATGACATTGTATTTTTTCAAAACCTCCATCGGCTTCACGACATGCCGGCACATATAATTGTCTCGCAGGAATACCCGTTTCGGATGCTTTATGTAAAACGATTGACTAAAATTTAAATAAAATCGTTATTCGTATATCACGCAATCGCTCTGAAAATATTTAAAAAAATGTATTACTTGTTGGTGTTGACAGGCCGTTTTTAAAAGTGGTTGAATGCATTGAGTGCCGCAACCATTGCTGCAGCATCGCATAGAACCTCCGCATTGGGCGTCGGATTGACATCCATATTCGCACGATCCGGCCACACTCGGTACCAAATACGGACATTGGCCCACCTTTTGTGGAAGACCTTAACAAAAAATAAAATAATAAATATAACATAATCCATTATTTATTCTATATAAACAACATACAAGCAGGCACTGGCGGACAATAATCGTTATCGCATGCCACATCAACCATTTGGCACTCTAATCCTTTGTCACAATTAACGTTTTGGCACGGATTTCTGCATTGACATATCGGGCATTGAGTTTCTGTGCTGAAAATAAAACCGTAATCACATCCTAAGCGGCACGTTATCTCGAGGCATTCGTTGGTTTCGCGCAATCTAAAATAAAATGAATGAATTAATCACAAAATTATAAATTTACATATATTGGTACATATGATTACATACTTCCAACAACTATCTGATGTTGTATTACTCAATCGAGTGAATGGAATCTCGGTTCCAAAATTATCTACACACCAACATTCTTTATCTCCATTTGCACCCGAAGAACATTGTATCGGTATGTACGATCCATTTGTGAAGCATTCCGGAATTGGTAACGCTAATTTCATTCCGTCGTGAGTTCCTTCCATTTTTTCGTTGAAATCCCGTAAATATTCACACACTATAATGAATAAAAATGATATTTGGTAATTGGAATATAATTTGTATTTGATTTGTTTATTTATATTTACTTGATGGAGATCGATCGAGATCCAAGTCATCAGCATCGGATATTTCGACAGCGGAACAAACCGATCCACAGTTTGATGTCAGACAACATTTCTTTTCCCCTTCACAGTCGCTATCCGTAATACATGATACGGTATCGTTCATGCCGCACATCTGATTAATGTCGAACGGACAAAATCCTGACTTGGTGTCATAATCGTCGTCTTCGTCTTCCTCTTCCATCGAATCCTCGACCGGACAACAAACTGCTTGTTCCGTTTTAGCAATCATGATACATTGATGACTCGACGGACATTCCGATTGTTCGTCGTCATTTTTATTAGGATCGCAATTGATAATGTCTCCCGTTGTTTCATTTGTCAGGGGAGCGTCGTGTGAGCACGGATTCATATACGTTACTTTTGGCCGACCTGCAAATATCAATTTGTATTGAATAACAATTAATTTTATTTAAGATGTCTTTACGGATCTGTTTTCACTTACAGACTGGGTAACTGGGGCATAGTTCTTCTTGACACGACTGTTCTTTAACAGGCACGCATTCTTCACCTTCGTTGCAGTCAAATCCTTGGCATGGGTCATCGCATTCGCACGTCGGACATCCATCTAAACCGACACGGAAACCGTATTCGCAAATGGAAGCACATATATTGCGATCGCAAAGATCACCTGATAATGAACGTCCTACCGTTCGACCTTAAAACAATAAATATTGAAATTAATGATTTGATCGATGATTGATTTCAGAGTTCTCGATTAAATATTTCACCTTTATCTCCAACGTGTCTGCTACAGTCGACGGATGCTGAGGGACCCATAGATCCTTTCGATTTGTATCCTGAACGATCAACACACCAGCATACTAATCCGTTTCTTGAGCATTGTCTTGTTTCAAATGTCCCGTCTTTTTCTGAACATTGAGGAATATATCCACGTCCGGCTCTCTCGCTTACCGATAGTGCTTCAGCCAATGCTTTTTGTTGCAAACATTCTATAACAACGTTAATATAATATATATTAATATATACAGTGGAAGCTCGTTTAACAAGCACTTCGCATAACGAGTAATTCACATAACAATCAATTAACAATCTCAATCGCTTAACGAGCGATGATTTACATAACGAGTGACAAGGAAAGGGGAAGAAAGGATCATACATTTTTCCAAACTTGTGTTCAGACATATTTTTTGTGCAAAGTTTAATAATTATTATTATTATTAAAGTGGCCTATTAACCCTGAGGCGGGTCTTTGCCACCTGGAGGACAGCTCCGTCTCAACCATGATGTCATGACTGCGACGGACGTTCTCCAGGTTATCTTGGTCTTCGAATACGGGTTAGGTCGTCAGCCATAAACCCGGGAGCCGAGCTGTCACTTGTGGATTGTAACAATAATAATCAGACGAGGTTAGGACCAATTCGTATTTAATTTACGGTCTGATCGGGTGCTACTGGAGGTGCCCACGCGTCACTGAATTTGGCCTGGACAGCGGCCTGGCTCCTCATAGCTCCGTAGAATCTACGAAACCATGAATGTGCACAACCGCTACCATCACCACGTCTGTTACCGGCACGCGACCATATTCGACCCTTAACATAATGACCCCAAAGAAAATCATATAAAAAAAACCATAGATATGAAACATAAAATCATTGAAAAGCAACAAGTCCCACACTAAGATAGTTTTGCTATCGCTTCCACATCGTTGCTAACCTTTACCAAGAGAACCCTCACTTCTGCTTGAAAGAAATTTGGGCAGAGAGTGTTGTCGAATGTGACTTCGGGGGAGTTTGAGACACTACCCGTGGAGCCTGCAGTCAACAAGATTGCGTCTTTGGCCAAGATCATGGGACTGGAGATGGATTACAGTGATATAGACGTGCTTGTTGAAGAGCACAGCCAAGAACTAATCACCGAAGAGCTTATTGTGTTTCACAGCAAGAAGTTGTGGAGGAGAATTATCGTACATCAAGAAGCATCACCCTAATAAAGTAATTAGTTATTGAGTGAAGTGTATTTATAATATTCATACCTGTTAAGTTTTCTGGAAATACGCAATGATGTCCACAAGCGTCATTATGACAACATTTTTGCATAGACGGACATTCTAAATCATGAGCACATGGAGATTCGCATTCGGACGATGATGTGCTATTAGTCATCGGACACATGCCCGGTTTTTGAATCTTCAGAGATGCAGGACAACATACTCCATAATCGTTACCTGATAATATTTTTTTTGTATAAAATTTCATATAAAAATATATATATTATAATGGGAATTCACAATCGATTGATAATTAATACCTCGTTGAACAAAACATTGGTACAATGGTGGGCAAGCTGGTTTTCCAGGATCGGTTCCACACAGGAACGGTCTATGTGAATCTGTTATCATCAGGGGATCGCCAACGGGACAGATGTTGTCTAAACTACGACCTCTTTTACCTAAAATCAAACATTTATTATATATTTGCGTTTAAATTATGGTATTAAATATTCGTATTTGTATTACATGTAGGTATAGGAGGGCACGGCTGACGTAGACAGGCAACCTCTTCGAGTTGACATGTCAATGCATTGGGGCATCGAATATCCGAACATGGATCTCTACACTGGCACATGGGGCATCCATCCTTAGCGATTTTGAAACCATGCGGACATAACATACGACATGTATGAGCGGCACAAGCAGCTGGAGCTATAAATTAATTATACATATTTTAAAAATCAGTATTTCAATATTATGCGATTAATATTATTTGATTTACCGGAGCAGTTAACTAATCCTTTAGCAGGTGCCTTCGTTCCGGCAAGTTCAAAACCAGCTTCGTCGACACACCAACAGCTTCCCACAATCTCATTATCACATTGTATAGGATCGAAATCTCCTTGTGGATTACAACGTGGTATTCTGACCGAACGACCCTCAGGACCTAGAGCACGTGCTCGTCTCGTCGCAGCCATTTGGAGATGTTCACATCCTGAAAATAATTATTTTTTCAATAATATTATATTACATTAATACAATTTAATTATTGATAATAATTATAATACCTGTAAATAATGGTTTAGAGCAGACATTTCCACATGGACTCTCGCAACATTTAACATCGTCACCACATTCGCTATCCTCAGTACACGATACGGCTCCCTCGGGACATATACCCCATTTTTTTAATGGTGGACACCTTCCATTTCTTTCAGCACCTATTATAATTGAATAAAATTATTAATTAATTAATATCAGTCATTTAAAAATATATATTTTTTATATAAACATTTACCACTAATTGTAACGCCTATTATAAAAAACGTAAATATTACTACGATTTTATGTCGATGAATTCCCTCCATGGCAGCATTTGTCTAATTATTTATCTGAAATCATAAATATAATATATGTATAATTATTTTATACAACTTGAATATATTTGAGCTCTAGCCCTGCATCGATCATTGCCACATATCACCTTGTCAACGCTCAACCATGCTCATTGCCATTCACATCACTGTGCCCTGATAATCATGAGTTTTGATTTGTTATTGTCTGACGAAGCAATTTTGAATTTCATGGACACTTTCAATATAACCATGAGGCTTGTGTATCTATTATGTAAATGATCCTGAACCATTGTATGTTCAAATATCCAGTGGAAGTAATATTTGATGAAAGATAGTAAATAGGCAAAGAATTTTTCAAGAGATTGTACAATGATATCTATGTAAAGGTCATTATGAGATAATCGAAAACTAATGATGCAGTTTTATGAACAATTTAAATAGCATTCATAACATTAGGAAAGTTATTAATCAAATGTCAAACGCAATTAGACACAATGAAAAAATATTTTATATTTTCAATATTGCTTGAAATATGATATGCTTGATTTAGATGTTGTGATTAAACGCGTACATGGTCGAATTTCGGAGTCTTAATACTATTATAATTTTACTTATTTTGTTTAAATATTTATCACAGTTTGCGTCGCTATATATTAATAATATAAACCAAAATCACTAGGCTATTAATTATGAATTAAAGCCATTATTATCATGCATCGTTCATCGACAATAAAATTTTAAAATAAAACCTGTCCTGAATAATAACGAGAAGATATCCGATATATAATCGTGTCAGTAGGTAGACTGATGTATTGTTGTTCACCTACAAATTCATGATATATCAACACCGGTAAAAATTTAGAAGAAAAAAATAAACTAGTTTTTTGTCAATCCATCGCTAACTATGCACGAATAATAATTTTATTGGCGATATATTTCGCAAATTTAAATACCATATATGAGGAAATCATTCTGCTTTATTTTTTTTATGTTATGGGAATCACAGATGCATGACTTTCAGTTCAATTATGCCGTGTTCAAGGTCAACTCGTCGCATGAAAATCATCAGAGCATCCGTTAACATGAAAATCATACCATCTAAAATTCAAATAAAATTAGATATCGCATAATAACACTTGTATGCCAAGCTTTCATATCACGATCATGAAAATTATTAACAATTGACTGAAAAAATATTGTATTATCTCATTCTGGTAACATTCAACATTGTTTAATATAGAATTTCTTTCCGCTGGCTATGGGATAGAGATGTATGAAGAAATGTCTACCGGCGAAGAATTTCGCCGCCATAGCCCAGTGTTTCGGTGAATGATTCGAAAGTGGCTCGTATTTTAGACACGTAATTGCACTCAGGTGAAACAGACAGGTGGGCAGACAGACATGTAGAAACTGCATGGAAGCATGTCACATAAATAAAAAAGCACTTCTCATTATAGAAAATCCAATCTTATTCACCATGCTGTCTATGATTTTTCAATTTTGCACATAAACACTTCCATAAGATACGAATGCATACAACTATATAATTTTCTAAGGGCGATAAGAGATGGATAGATCCTAATTCAATATTCTCCTCATCGTCCAGAGAGTTTGATGCAACACCATGTGCTTAAAAATGGCGAAATATGACCGTTATATCTGCAATACAGTCGTCTTTCAAGTAATTCACTGTAATTATTATAATTGATCTATTACAATATCAATTCAATGCAGAAAAAAAGTGAATCATCCTGCAATATGTTCAATATATTACAGAAAAAGATAGAATTCATGAAAAGTACGTACCTATGGTTCGTAAAAGGATTTTTTTTTATATTTAAAAATTAAAATTCGAGTATAACTCGAAATCTCTCATATTTTAAGAGAACAATTTATCAGATTAACATGTAAACTTTTTTATCTTTACATGAAAAATATAACAATTTCCGCTACAAGTGAATAAATCCGTAGTTAATTCACAGTTATTTGCAAATATATTGTTCTAATTTATCATGAATCGTCCATCGATAATAAAATTGTATAGTAAAGCCGGTTCTTAAATAACAACGATAAGATCTGGCATAGATTTCATCTATTTTTTGTAAGAACAAATCTTATATGTATTCGATATCGACCCATTTAACGTAGCCGCGCCGATGGGGTATTTGGCTATTTGGCACCCCAAGTTTTGGATTTTTCTCGAATAACTCTATTAATATCAATTTTACATGTCACAAACATGTTCGTCTGCAACTGCGAAAAAAACAACAATATTCGCTTCTGTTGCGTCGGGCACGATGTTTTTTCTCGCTCGCATCCGGTACGATGTGCCTAATGCGAGTGAAACGTACGGACGCAGTACGTGACGCGTCGTCGATAGTCGGCGACGGGACATCGCCGAGTGGGCTTGTCATTTACACACATACTGATTAATCGTATTGATTTTTATCAAAAAGTCAAGATAATGATGAAGAATTCATCAATGTGTTGACTTAAATTGCTTGGGGTCTATTTTCCATTATAAATATACCCCATTCGGACGACGCGGTTGTTTTCGAACCGCCTTACGGATCGGTTAAAGATGTAAAATGGTATAAAATAGTTGTGTAGCAAAATAGGTAATAATAAATAATAATTGGATAAGAGTATAAATTGGTATACATGTTGAAAATTCCATTTCGACGAAATAAGAAAGCTGTTTCCTTAACCTCTTCGTAAGGAACGAGGGCTTCTTAACACCACAAAAACCGTAAAAGATTAAAGTATCCCCTTCTGCATACCATAATTGAGGGAAAAGTGGAAGGTTAACAATTGTTGGGAAGAAAAAAGCTCTCGTGGTTTCGCAACATCCGCAACTGGATAAGGTTGGGAGGTCCAGAATTGTTCCAGCTTGTCAAAAATCGCCAAATTTATGAAGAAAAAACAAGGGTCAGTAGATCGCCTACCACCGAAAACGAACAAGACACTTGAAGATAAGTAAGAAAAGAAGTATATTTTTAATTAGGCAGTAAAAAAGTCGTCCGAAGGGGGTATCTCAGATACCCCAGGCATTTCAAGTCAAAATATTGATAAATTCTTTATTAGTATCTTGACGTTTTTTTTAAATGTTGGATTTTTTAATAAATAAATATGACGCATAAATGACAATGCTCTTGGTGATGTTTCGCTGCAGATTGAGCTCTCGCGTGCCACTCCCTCGTTTCACTCGCACTCGGCACATCGCACCGAATGCGAGCGAAAAAAAACAGTGCGCGTAACAAAAGCAGCGAATATTGTTGTATTTTTTCGCTATTGCAGAAAATAAAGGTCAATGATTATTTATAATATTTATTCTTCATACTTTTTTAGACAAACACAAAAAAATGTTATTTATAGGATTTATTTTAGAAGAGCTATTCGAGAAAAATCAAAAACTTGGGGTCCCCAATATACTTCATTGGCACCGCTAGGTTTGAGTAAAAAAATATCAAATTGACGATTGTTTTACTTATGGAAGACATGGAAAATGTGTAAATATTCGAAATTAAATGGTGACGTTTTGCCAACATTAAGGAGATAATGACACAATCTCTAAAGAAGCTAAATACCACATCATAAATAATCTCTGTATTGATTGCCTATTATTTGAATATGTTAAATTTAGTCTCATTGCAGAAAAAACTCTCTGCAAATCTTCCAAGCTCTAATTCTCATATTATTTGCCTCATTTTAAGTAATATTTCTTCATTTTACCGTTAAATTCGGTTATCTTACTAGTGTACGCGCTGAGAATCTTCTTTCTTTGAGCCTTCTGGATTGGAAATTTGACATAAAATGTTAAGCTGTACATCTAATAGCCGTAATAATAATTGTACACTATTTCACGTTTAGTGAAATGTCATTACCTGGCCCTCTGCTCTTTTCGTCAAGAACAACTTTCACTGAAAGTTGTAAAAAAATCTTCTCACAATAAACTCTGAATACGTTTCGGTATCTTTCGATTCGTATACGTTTTTGATGCTAATGTCATTTAGTAAATATGCAGAAATACCCAATTAAAATACTATTCGTTCCGTTGTTTGTTAATTAAAAAACTATTATGCCGGAAACTGTTGCTATCGACCATCAAAACTTTTCTATTTTCGTTTGATCAACAGTGTGGCCATAGTTACGTGATCGCTTGTTTGATTTTCCTTTAAAAATTAAATTATTCCAATTAGCAAACACCGGCAGAGACTTCCGGCTGCAGGCCGCCATACTGTTTCGCCTATTGTTCGAGTTTTCACAATCAACAATTGATCATTTGAATGCAAAACGCGTTGCCTAATGCGAAATGTTACAGTTTATTTATTTTTTTGTTTAAATCCGAATCGCAAATTGGAAAAATTCGGAGTAGTCTAATCGGATTAATATTGTCGGATAATTCTAGCGGTTGTATTATTCGAAGGTCACATCGAGATATTTTTTTGAACGTGTAATTAGATTGTAACCAGGTCACAAGTGTCACAATAGGAACCACGACCCAGCTAGACGCACTCGGTCAACACGTACCAAATTATCATTGGGCCTAATTATTTTCGTTTAAATATTCAGAAAACTCAGATTGATCGATATTATAAATTCGGCGATAACAGGATGCGCCTACTTAATAATAATTAAAAATCCTTGTCATTTTCCTGTTGTATCGTATGAGTATCATTACATTATCCGGCGTCATGAATAATCATAGCTTTAATTGCGTGTGTAATATATGCCATGTTTATTACCCATGCAATTATTGGTTTTTACCATCATTTGAGATTACGTATAGGTTTTGCTCCCATGAATTACTCCCATGCACTACATTGTATTAATACATGCAATGAAGAAGTCCACTATTGTGTAGAATAGCAACGTTATTTTATATTCATTCATTATTATCGCATTGCATTATCGTTAAATAATTGTACGCCCTCTGATCGGAAAGAAATGTCATCTTACGCTTAAACAAACGAACAGAGAATTAAACAACAATAATCTATCTTTAAATCCTTAAGGCCTTCCTCATTTGAGCCTCAGTTTTTTATCAATCAGAACTTATGAAAGATCTTTAATCTATTTATATAAAATATTTACTCAGTCAGGGCGCAAACTTTCACTTCATGATGGCTTCCCTTTTTGCGCGATGTTTATTCGATGATTCCCGCTTATTCCCGAGAAAATAAATCCAGATGGTGTCCATTTATGTAAGTGTAATGTTTTATATATGGATCTTTTTTCCTTTTTTTAAAACCTCTAATAACCGCGTCAACTAACTGGTTAAACAATAGATAGATGAATTCGAAACGTCCTCATAATTCCTCTATTTATAAATAACTTAATTAAAGAAACTACTAGTCATATCCTTTTTTAATGCCCTCCTTAACCCTTTAACTGATAGAGAATTTTTTCCATAATTACACTACGGACGTGAATAAATTTACAAATACAAAAATGTAGCTAAAACTAGATTTTATTAACTTAGCCTATTTAGGACCCCAAGTGTATGATTTTTTTCTCTCTCAATATAAGTCGTACATGTCACAAACTTTTTCTATTTAACTAAAGATATCAAAATACTAACTTTTATAAATAATCACTGGCCTTTATTGTCCGCAATTGCGAAAACAAAATAAAAACAACCATATTCGTTGCTTTTGCCACGCGCGCGATGTTTTTTTTCGCTCGCATCCGGTACGTAAAAATCCAAAATATCGACCAAATTATGAAGACTTTTATTTTTCGAATAATCCATTTTTATAAAAGTCAAGATATTGACGAAGAATTCATCAATATCTTGACTTGACTTGACTATCTCGCTGTGACGAATCGGGTAACGAAATCTATAGGTTCTAGATATCCCCATGAATCGAATGTACACATTCCTAACCAAAAAACTTTTACACAAAGTTAAAAGCGTCACACCGGGGTGACCATTAGTTAAAGGGTTAAATTCTCAAATTTAATTGAATCAATCTTAACATAATTCCGACTACACTTTAAGATTTGCCGATTATAATATTAAACTCTTTAATTAATTTTAACAAAACATCAAGAGAAAATATCTCCGTTAAAGGAAAGACAAATACATCAAAATTAAAAGGTAAATTCCAGAAAACGCTCACTGACACCAATAAATAAGTTGATATTAATTGATGATTTCTTTTCTTCTATAAATAAAAGTAAAAGTAGAGAGTAATTAAGCCGTGTTTGAATATCCGACGATTTTCTATTTGCGCATGGAAAATAATTTTATCTTGAATTACCCGTCTATGCTTGATATTAGTCTACGGTTAAGTCAATCCGATAAATATAGTTATTATCTCAATAAAAAAAAACACTTCAATAAAGCGACTACATTTATATGTAAAGTTTGTTTTTTTTTAATTCTCTATAATTATTTTTATTGTGTAGAATGATTATTTAATAATTCGTTCAACACTTTTTTGCGATTGGATTCAGAGAGTACTTGGATAAGTTAACTTTCCAATAATAAAATAATAAATAATAGTCAATGACCAATGGGTAAAAAAGTGGTGAAACAGAATGGTGAAATGTATCAACTAACATCTGCTTTAATTCACGAGGGCTTGTAATTTGCCAAGGGTATGGAACAGAACTTTTGCACTTATGATCCCAACCTAGAACGAGCTTAAAAAATCTGACAGGACCTGCAGATTTCTATGGCTGGATATCACGAAATGTACAAACAACTTGTGAAACAAAAAACACAGATCTTTTTAATTTTTTTTCTTAGCCGATCCATCAAGGCGGCTCGAAAACAATCGAGTCATTCGAAGGGGGTCTATCAAAGATCCCAAGCATTTCAAGTCAAGATATTGATGAATTCTTCATCAATATTTTGACGTTGAAAATGGACTATTCTAAGATTAAAAATAGTTATTCATGGTATGCTTCATAATTTGGTAGATATTTTAGATTTTTTAACTAATTAATATGATGCGTAGTTGACACACGCACTGGGCGATGTCTGGCCGCAGACTGAGTAGACGCCGTTGACGGAGTTCTCACGGCACGTGTCACTAGTATATGTTTTACTCGCACTTGGCGCATCGTACCGGATGCGAGCGAGAAAAAAACATCGTGTTCGCGGACAATAAAATTCAATGATTATTTATTATATGTATTCTTGGAAACATACAAAAAGTTTGTGATATGTAGGATTTATATTAAAAGAGTTATTTGAGAAAAATCAAAAGCTTGGGGTCCCTAATTGACCCCATCGGCACGTATAATAAAAATACATATGTATGCATAATTCTTCTTTAGTCACTGCCCTCATATCTGAAGATCGTGACCATTTTTGTTCCGAATCTTCTTGATTTTGTCTCTCCAGGATTCTTTGCTCTCCGCATCTCGCATCACAGTTACTACGGTAGAGCCCGCGGTAGTCTTCAGGCTATCGTTTTTTCTAGAGAGATGTCCAAAGTATCGAAAAATCCTTTTGAGACATTTAGTAGAAAGTTGGTCGTCTCTGTCGTTCCCCATTTCTTATAGGATAGACACATTTGTGCGTTTAGCGGTCCATGGTATTCCCAGCAGGCGTCGCCAGCACTACATTTCAAAGGTGTCAATTTTCTTTTTCATGTTTTCCTTTATGGTTCAGGTTTCTGTGGCGTAATTAAAAATTGAGGATATCAGAATCTGCACTAAACGTGTTTGTCTTAGTGTATACCCCTCTGTTTTTTTCTAAATTGTTGATAGCTTTGATATCGCATTTCTAGTCATCCCTATTCACCTTCTTATCTCTGGCGCACAATTTCTGTCACTGGAAATCTGGATAGCTGATTACTTCTGTTAGCTATCATCAGCTTGGTTTTGGTAATATTGATCACGAGTCTTAGTTTTTCACTTTCACAGACAACTCTTTCAAGCAAATCGCCCATTTCTTCTGCGTTAGTGGCTAGTATGGGCATAGGCAGTATGCATAATAATAAAACACTTTTTACACGGTTTTTATTAAAACGTATCTACCGTATAAAAAGAGTTACTTAGTGTACTTAATTTTAGTATGATGAAAAGTCACAGTTTGTTTGAATCATCACAGATTTTTTGCAAAATTAAAACTGTGCATGTTACCGAATCGATTTACAAATTACCGATGGCTTCCCCAACTGCTGTTGCCATTGTCCATCATCATCTGGCCAATTAATTCAACTGCCAAATAGCATGCATGCGTTGGATACCAACTCTTGGTGCATGACCACTTTCCAATGTTACGCAGCAAACCACAAACAACGGCATAAGCCGACAAACTCTGCAAATTTTCCGTTAAATGTGGATAGGTCATAAAATTAATGTAGTTTCTCATCTGATCAGCACACTGTTACCTAACTGTCCGATACTATTCAGTTTTTGATAGGCGGTGACTAAACCATATTTTGCACTGTCCGAAAGTGATTCTTGCCAATCGTATATTTTAATCGATCACTTATCCGTAATTTGGTAACCGATGATCTAACTGTGCGAATTATGATGTCGGCTCGTCATCGCCATTTCAAAAAAAAGACATGTGTGCAAAAATTTTCATGCAAGAAAATCTATATAATCATGTTCTGTTAAAATTAAATACAAAAAACTAAGATGCAAAATCAAATCTCTAATGTTTATTATTCAACGTGCATATTTTACGTTTTATATTTCGCCTAGATTTTAGCTGCAATTGCTATTCAATAACAGATAATACCATCCAATTTCGCGCTTTTCAATACGATATCCATTACAAGACTAATACAGCGTAATAAACACGCCAATTCGCTGCCATTTAATACAATTCAATAAAAAAATAAGTATGAAAACATTCTTGAAAAAATTAATTCGATAAGGTGCATAGTGAGAATGGGTCGGTTAACGGTCGCTAAGGAGTTTGATGACCTGGTGATGAAATATGACTTTAAAATGGATTTGGATTACTTATAAAAACACTTATCGTCTATGGCGAATTATTATAATTTGTACCAGATTTTTTTCACGGGCGACAATGAAACTTTTTATAAGCAAAAAAATGTTTGAACTACTTGTAAAATTGACGATTTGTACTACGTCGTGTCTAATTTTCCTATTTTTGTCCATTTATTAAATAAAAAAACACATATAAGTAAATAACGGAAATATTTCAGATAATATCTCAGCACGTGTTATATTTTATTACGTTTAAAATGTATTATATCCATTTAAAAACACGGAACGGTATTTAAATAAAAAAAAATATTCATTCATCACCATAATAAATATTGATA
This sequence comes from Philopotamus ludificatus, assembly GCA_022495035.1. Classification (NCBI taxonomy): domain Eukaryota; kingdom Metazoa; phylum Arthropoda; class Insecta; order Trichoptera; family Philopotamidae; genus Philopotamus; species Philopotamus ludificatus. Next base: position 75,099 of record JAGXCT010034474.1, read on the forward strand.
CAGTTTTTTCACGTCAAATACACCGTCAAAAAAACGTAATTTGTGGGAAAACTTATTTAAATGTTTTATTTAATTTTTAAAAAAGGTGCATTTGATTTGTAAAAAGGTGCATTTGATTTTTAAAAAGGTGCATT
>JAGXCT010034475.1:0-33431 GCA_022495035.1 Philopotamus ludificatus
TACTGCCTAACAGACTGAAGGAGACTATTTTAAAGATGGCGCATCGAAAAAAACGACATTACTTATGGGTTCTCCTAATATTTTGCAGCGTGAGGTCTCTGAGGACCAAAACATATCGTTTTTTTATGAGCTCTTGTTTTATTCGCTCGACATGTTCACAATACCTTGTCGCTGTAATGGTCTGACCGGGTTTAAAAAAATCAATGTGTATAACTCAAGGAAAATTCTACCACACACACAAGGACCTTTCTATATTGTTAGTGATGGCCGAAGTGTCAAAACAGGCAATTCTCCGGAAGAAAGCCATTATTTTTTCGTACGGGATTATTGTATAGCACCCACTTCTCATCTCAATTCGCCGCAAAAACGTATCGGCTTTATACCGAGACAAAAGAGACGCGCAGATTGTACGCCTTTAATTGAGCGCCGTCTCCATCAATTCATGAGGAACTCAATTTTCTTGCCTGTACAATTTTACTACGCGACGAGGATGATCCTGAACTATAGACCACGGAAGTCAATCTTTAATGATAATTACTCAATTGTTTGACGAGGATCTAAATCGACCATCGCCTTCTGGATATCACCATCTAATTCTTGGGGTCAAAAAAAACTAAAGAAATTTTGATCACTTTTCGATCCCCCTAATATGATTGTGCAAAAAAATATATAAAAAATGCAAAAGGGTGTTTGTGTGTTTTTTTGTTTCTGTTTGCCAACGGCTTGGTGTTGTTAAACCAAGCAGTCACCCACCCTTTCAAGTACTGACCGCGCTGCATGTTGCTGATCCTATGATCTAACGAGAATCGTCGTTAACAACATTGCATTGCCGTTGACGAGTCCTCTACTCTCGATAGCTGCATATAATCATTGTTCACTGATCTATTAATAGAACTAGCTGATAAGAACTGCCTACAGCATTAGTCATTCCGCAATAATTCGTTTTTCATATACAATCGTGGCAAAAACTTTTGCCGCATAATAAAAATTTAAGGTGCATAATCTTGAATAGTTTGTTCTTAGATTTTTTGGGGATTGACATTCATAATCAGTGACGGATTTAATCTTAGATGCATGGGCGCGCCTCAGGCCTTCAAAAAAAGTAAAAGGATACGTTTGACGTGAAAAACTGTATCATAATGAATTGTTCCTTATTCCAAAATGTTAAGACCACATTGCATCAGGCCTACCTATAGCTACCTAAGAAAAAACGGCCACAAGGCATCAGGTCCTCGGAATTTAATTTTAAGCCCCATTTATTAGCAATCAGATGCCCATTAGAGCTGCCTCCCTCACTGGGCCCCTGATTTTTTTTTAAATATATAAAATCAGGATTTATTAATAAAAACGAAAGAAAAATAGAAGCACTATTTAAGTGATGAGAATATAAACTGTGAATCAAGGGATGCACAAACTTTTGAGGATTTAATATGGTAGCCTACGAGGTTGCTGGAAAAATTTAACAAGCCCTAAACAAGGATGCTAAAAATTTTTCTTTGTTTTTTTTCTTTTATTAAATTATTATTATTATTTTTTTTAGATGATAATATTAATAACTTACGGATAACCAAAAAAATCACTAGGCGCTTTTTCTTTTTTCTTGAACGACATTTTTAGTCTTCGGTTATACCATTCCTTAACCGATCATCCGTCACGGCAGCTCAAAAATAATCATGTAGTCCGAAGGGGGTCTATCAGAGACCCTAACCATTTCAAGTCAAGTTACTAATAATATAATAAATTATTATAAGAATAAAAATAGTTATTTATGCTTCATAATTTGGTCTATATTTTGGATTTTTTAGCGATACGGGTACCGCCACTTACTGAGCTCTCATGACGTCTCCTGGTACGTTTCACTCCGCATTTGGAACATCATTACCCGGATGCAAGCCATAAAAAACATCGCGCCAACGAATATTTTTGTTTTTTTTTATTCGCAATTGCGGCCAATAGAGGTCAATGATTATTTATAATTTTTATTCTCTATACTTTATTAGATAAATACAATAAAATTGAGACATTTAGGATTTATATCAAAGAGTTATTTAAGCAAAATCATAAACTTGGGTACCTACATCGACACAGCTAGATTAATTTAATTTAAGTTAAGTAAAGTTATTAATTTGACCTAAGCCCTTTGACGATATATGTGTTTTCAACTGATAAGTTTCTGCACCTTCATTTCTGATGGTGCGGCAATAGTTTTCACCTCGATTCTTATAATTTAGTAAATAAATTATTGCGGAATGACTAATGCTTTATGCAGTTCTTATCATTTAATGCTATTAATAGATCAGTGAACAATGGTTATATGCAGCTATCGCGAGTAGAGGACTCGTCAACGGCAATGCAATGTTGTTAACGACGATTCTCGTCTGATCACTGGATCAGCAACATGCGGTCAGTACTTGGAAGGGTGGGTGACTGCTTGGTTTAAGAGCACCAAGCCGTTGACAAACAGAAACAAAAAACACACAAAAACACCCTTTTTGCAATTCTTATATATTTTTTTGCATAATCATATTTATAAATAACAAAGTTTATCTTATATATTGATCAGCAATAAACGTGTGATAAATTCCCTTAAGAATAATATATTATTAGCAGTGGCAAATTTAGCACTTGCAAAACCCTAGGATTAATGTAATTTTAATCTTTAATATGCATTATATTTAACACTTTATTTAAAAAGACAGTAAGAAAAACAAAATTAAACTTTTTAATTTTTATTGCATCTTCTTTTTTCTTTTTTTCATTAATTAATATGGATTTTTGGTATAAAAAGAGAATTCAGAGGCCTTTTGTGAGAGGCCCTCATGGGGTCTTTAAATGCCTATAAATTGGGACCATCTAAATGCCGCGTCGTCCGAAGGGGGTCTATTTTCCATTATAAATTATAAAATCTTAGCATTTTATGTCAAGATATTGAGAAGCTCTTGATTTTTGTGCGTTTCAGCGGAACCATGTTGTTGGATACTGCGTTATAGGAGAGTTTCCTGTATATTAAAATACTCTCGGCGATTTTTTCAACAGCATCTTGAATTATATGCTCTACTTTTTGCAAAAGATCTGTTATTATTGTTTGTGGCTTTTGGCTCCTAAGTATTTCAACTCAAGGTATTGATGAATTCCTCATAAATATCTTGACTTAAATGACTTACCTGACAATATGACGCGTAAAGGACGCATAGATGTCCCGCCGCACACTGAGGACACGCCACCGATAGACCGACCGCTAAATTCTCGTGACACGTGTCACTCGCACATGGTACATCGTTACGGATGGGAGCGAAAAAATTCATCGTGCCAATGGTTACAGAAGCGAATATTGTTGCTTTTATTTTTTTCGCAAGCGTGGACAACAAAGTCAATGATTATTTAAAATAATAATTTTTTAGACTTTTTTAAACAAATACAAATTGTTTGTTGTATATAGGATTTATATAAAAAGAATTATTCGAGAAAAATCAAAAACTAGCTATCTCAAATAGACCCCATCGGCACTGCGAGGTCAATGACAACTTTGGCATTGCTTCTTTACCATTAATTGGCAAATATTTGCAGATATATAGGACACAGCAACACGCGCGCAGCTTTTTAACGTTCCTAGAAAATGATGTATACGAACCTGTTTCCGTGCAAAAATCGACTGTAAAAACCATTGTAAAGGATCTGTCACTTCACAACCAATGCATGGAGTTATTAGAAAAGAATGACGAAGATTACAAGCGAGTGGGTGCTATAAAACGTGGTTGTATGCATTATTTGTCAGTTATTTGGCAATTTTTGCACAATAAACGAAGAGAGGACAAACTAAGGAATATAGACCCCTCTCTAAAACGCGGGAAAAATAAATAAATTTTTAAATTATATAATGTATGCCTTTTATGTTAATAACACATTGCCTACGGGGGACGTGGATTCCACCTCAAAAGGGTATTTGTGTATGTCCGGGGCGCGCATAACACACGCTTTCTTTTTTAAATATTTTTTTTTGGTCAGATACTTCAGACCTTGAGGAAAATTTCGGAAAAAATGGCTAGTGCATATAAAACCATTCATTCGAAATATTTTAGTTATTGAGTGTGAATTTTTAAGAATTCTTGGTTGGATTTTATCCTGATAATTTTATTTGTTACCTTATGTATTGTTTTTTTTTCAAATATTTTCCTCATTGGTAGGATGTTTTTATTTTTTTGATGAATAATTTTTTTTTACCGGTGGTAGATATCGTCATTGTTCTCTATTTATAACGTCTTCAACATTCGAGCTTGCCCAAATCGTTTGGATAATAAGAACGTATGGACTGTTCAGCGACCCAAGGGCTAAAGACCTGAAATTTTAAACAATAATACCTCAGATAGCGAATATTTAAATAACCAACATTGAGCATCCTATTTTCAAAATCATAAGTTTTATAAAAAAAAATCAATTACACCCGTTCCCAAAATGTTTAGTGACTCCTGCTTTTAGATTTAATTTTTTTTACAATGACTATCCAGCAAATGCTTGAATTTCAAGTAATTTAATTTTCAGCTCAATATCTTGATTAAAAAAAGAGTTTTGATTTTTTTAGTAAAAGACGACGTTTCACCAAATTTCGGCGAATGCGCCCCGCCCCAGCGCAAGTTTGACCGCAATTCGACCCGTAAGCAATGTGTAGGCAAGGCAAGGGGTTACCTGTATTCTAAAATGATATATTTATTATTTTGATCAATCTGCTTTAATACTAGTATTGCAAAATATATTTTAAATTGAATTAGATACTATGACCCAAGAGATTTACGACATACATCAGCTTCTTCAGATCTCTAATTAAATTATGTTATACCCGTACGATTAAAATTATTATAGGCCTTAACAAAAACATTCAGTATATCGAATACGTGCTAGGGTGACTTTACAATCGGGATCCTACGGGGTAGTACTCACCCCCACAACCCCGAGTGCCGATTCTTGACCCGTTTCCAATACATATTCCAATATTGACAAGCCCGCAAATAGACCCTGGGTAAATTATAAACGGGCACAGGTTGCGGATCGGGGGTCCATTATCGCAGTTTGCGCAGACTATCCGATCGCGATTTGTGAACGCAGATAATCCGCACAGAAAGTGGCCAAAGATTCGGTTAGAAAAGTTTTCGGATTTCGTTAATCTGCTTAGCGAGGGTTCGCATAAGGGTTCGACGATGCCTAATCGTGTGTTATCCCGCCAACTTTTCGCATACGGCTTTTCTTATTTCCCGCCAACTTTTCCCGCCATCAATGAAAGGATTTCCAAATGAAAGGTATTTTCTTTTTTTTTATATTCCCCTTCGAACGCTCATTATTTACCATCAATGGATAGCCCCCGGACAGAATGTCGGATCAATCCCCAATTTTACGCCTATCCCAACGATTTTTAACAAGTTTTATTTACTGCGATAGAGAATAGTGTGTGGTTATGTGACCGAGTGGACTTACCGTAATATTCTATCCCTCCTCTCGCTCTCGAATCCGTTCTGAATGTCTTGGGCAGAGAATTTCCACAACGCCTCGCTGGTGACCACGCCGAACAGAAGGTCGTATCTGTTCTGCGTGTTTCTACCCGAGTTTCTATCACTTCTCTTCATGTGACTATTGTAATTAGAACTAGAGTCTACAGGCGCGTAACTTTGTACATCGTTCGGTATAAAATATGTTAAAAACTCTTTGGCATAATCAGTCTTTATAACGACACCGTCCACTGATGGCCCGAAGGCCGATAAGTAATTGGGAGCAGTCACGTCGGCCTGGAGCAGATCTTCGATAGGCGACTCCCTTAGACAGTCGACTATCTCTTCGTGGTCTTTGGCTAAGTCTTCTGGAATTGTGCAGTTGACTTCTCTAGCTAAGCGCACTGAGTAGTTGACCGGGTCTTCTACTAGCGCCCAAGAGCTGAGAGCCGAACCAGATAACAAAACAGCTCGATGAAATAGACCTGAAAAAAGATAAAAATAATATATAAATACAAAATCGATTGCTTTATCAAATCCATGACTAGCTTAGTTTTGATAGTGTTTTTGATTGTATTATCCAATAATCATAATGCTAGTTGTGACTCGTCACACCGAAACCCCAATAGTAGATGAGAACGAATACCGAGAAAAACCCTTTCGACTTATCAGAACACAGTGAGGAGGGTCCGATACCAGCAATGGTTGAAGATATACGTCCAATGCCAGCAATGGCCAAGATAATAAACATCTCTAAAGATTTGATAAACGTGGTAAAATATTACAGAAGGCTTCGTGACAGCGTCATTGAGACAGCGTATCAATTCACGGCGCTGTCAACTTGTTTGTTAATTGGTTAGTCTATGTGGTTTGCCACGGAGTAGACGAGCGGATATATTCAGATTCATGGCGGCATCCGTGTGTAGCGCAACAAGATGGCGACTACATCTTATAACAGAGCGTTTCGACTGTCTGTAACAGTTATATGTCACTCATTATTAAGGAACATATTCAAATTAAACTGCAGGAAATGATCTTGCATTCTGTGGAATAACCACCACACTCTTTACAAAAAAAAAACCGAACACCAAAACGGGTTTGATGTAAAAGGGGTAGAGTCGTGGCGCTATTATGAGACCCCAAATATTGTGGCTTCAACTTCAAGTGTCAGGTAATGCGCAATGATTAAATCAAAAAATATACATTTAAGATATGCTTCAAATAAATATATAAAAATCAAAAAAAGCTTTATTTTTATATTATACCCTTTCCCCTTAATTTCTCCTCTTGATAGATCCATATTATAAGATAATATTAAAAGACGTATATTATTATTTATAATTATTCAAAATTAATTAGATTCACGCATTGATAATATTTATTACAAAAAATGGTTGCTAAGAATTGTTCAGAATTTTTGGAATAACCCAACTAATAAAATATTTTTTAGTGACATCTAACAGTATTAATGATAAATATTATGTCGCATATTGTTATCACAACTTTAAGTTAAAATAGTAAATTTTATAATAAAAAAAATATTAGAAAAATACGTATTTGCCGTGTTAGTTAAAAAAAATTAAAAACATTTTTTTAGTCTATAATTATATTTAATTCGTTTGAGAGTTAATTTAAATGTTGTTAGAATACCACGTGACGGAATTAATCTACGACCTTGTACCAACATTATTGCAATGTGTCATATCTGCTATTATTATAGAATACTAAACATTACTAAAATAGTAGTATTACGAGACGTGCTATCGCCAACGGCCATACCACGTTGAATACACCGGTTCTCGTCCGATCACCGAAGTTAAGCAACATTGGGCGCGGTCAGTACTTGGATGGGTGACCGCTTGGGAACACCGCGTGTCGTTGGCCCCTCGTCTTTTTTTCATATTTTTTTATAATTGTTTTGTTTTATATTTTTATGATTAATGAAATTCATCACATTTTATTATTTACAATAAAAACTATGAGATACTAAGAGATGAAGAGACTTGGAGAAAGGTTTCAGAAGACAGAAGAAAGGTTTAACTGTCCGTGTGCTATTATCGCTATCCTTAAATCAGAACGTCTTGTCCAACTAGCTTGCTTCTTGGGCATTTATCACAGTGACTATACTTTATAAATTCTTCATCCAATTCTTGATCTCTTGAAAAATAGCCTTTGTTCTTCACCTAGACATCAATTTCTATTTGATGCCATCAAGTTCAGAAAAAAGTGGTTGTCAATCTGATGTAAATTCTTGCAGATAATCGCACGGTATTTTCTCTGGGATATCATTATGATTTATTAGAAAGTCTTGCTAAACTCCATACTATTATTTACTATATTTTCATTTGTCTCATAATATTCAGAAGAGTTCACATTTCAAGCATCCAGTAAGATCATGCTAGGATTTATTTTCGAGGGATCACTTTACATCGAATAATTGAAGGTATACTGAAGGAATATAGAAGCAACAGCTCATGGGAGGATTATGCGAGCTGTCGCCGCCCGATTCCTCGCAAAAATCGGGACTAACAAGATTTTTGGGGAACTTAAGCGCATACGGAAACGACGCAGGGCCGGGACAATTAAGTTTAAGCACTTCAGGTAATCCGCGAGGTGGTGTGGCTTTCTCCACGTGCCTACCACCATCGCCGACACCACCTGTGTACCATTCTCCTCCCCCGTACTTGCGACATGACACCTGCATAAATTAAAAGTCAACATGGACATTTAATTTAAATTAAATGTCTAATTGCTCTCTTTGGGCGCTCGATTCAGTCTCTACGGGCTTTAATTGTTTCAGAGTTACATACGAGGTTTTATAATAAAAATAAATAATGGAAACTTACATTTTTCTCAAGGGAATCTTTATATATTTATTACTGAGACTACTTTAACTATTACATCAGAGAAGGCGGAGATATACCATCTATATTGATAAAAGATACAAGTTCGACTTCGCCAACAACCAAGAGAAGGAATGTTTCTTACAATCTCTGTATCATAATGGCATAGATATATTATTATCTTGAGCTAAGTTGACACATCTCTCTAGTTACCCAAAGGCAAATGCTGTGATAATAGGAACTCGTTCGGATAGAATCAATGCCACAACCTAATGGCGGTTTCTAGATCTTGTCACTAAGGTGTGTGATGTTGATCTGTATGCCAAATGGGGTCTATATCTCTCTAAGGGTAGCGAGTCAACCCATTGCTGGACTGCTCAGCCAATTGATGTTATCGGTGTTCTAAATACGCAAAAACTGCAATATGGACAAGCACGCGAAGAAGAACAAAATAAAGTCATTATTTATATATTGCGTTTCCATTTCTTGAAGTGGTGTTACCGATGAATATTGAATGGAAAACGTCAAGTATACAACCGTCCTTCGACTTCTCTACAAGGAGTGGCAGCTTCTGGACATCAATACTCATAAAATTGTGTACATTGTACACATCATTCGTGGACTATCAAGTAAACAAGAATCAAGTAAACAGTGGTTTAAAAGAATGAGGCTGTCGTGGCTTTGCAACATTCTCAACTGGACCAGATGGGTGCTTCAGAATTGTTTGAGATCGCCAAAAATCGTCAATTATATGGAGTAAAAACAAGACCATGTAGAACACCTACATCCAAAAACGGGCAAGGAAGACACCCCAAGAAGATAAAATACCATAAACTGTTTCATCATAGATACTTTTGTACCCAGGATGAAGCTGTCAGACCGGTCTAACACAGTTCCATCCTTTGCCATCCACCCACACGGCATATACCAATTTTAAATTGCTAAAATTGCATAAAAAAGGGGAGAAGGAAGAGGGGAAATTTCATTGCTGACCAGGTCCATGTGTTCAGGACCAGGTCCATGAGACAGCATGGAGTAGGTCGTTACGCGCAACATCCAGCTAAGGACAATACCCCAGAACGTTACTGTTATCCTGTCAGACGAACCCACACTAACAGTGCGAAGATGCTACTAGGCTAAACTCTTTAAGTTAAGCCTTGAAATTATCGTGCCTAGTCAGGAATTGACTGACCCAAAAGTCTGGGAAGATTTAGCCGGCTCTAATATCATTTTCTAATCCAATAATTTTCCTCGGATGGCTTGAGACTTTAAGGTGTAATTTTTTATTGGCCGTACGATCTGGTACCAATAACCTATGGTATTCCATTTAAACAGATGAAAACAGTGAGCTAAAAATAAACACACCATAATTGGATACATTAACGAGATTTAAGATTCTGTCTTGACTCTTCGGGAAGCTTTCATCAGGACGATTGGGCCTTAGTGTAGACATCTTAATCGAGATCTTATTTTATTGACCACCGTTGACTTCATTTAGCAACGCCTTATTTCTGCTTGTTCGTCGTTGTCATCGGTTGTTGATATTCTGGGACGTCTACGTTGCTTTTCAACACTTCACTGCCCTCTCGGAAAGGTTTTTATTACTTGAAAGGCTTGTTTTATTTATAGGAAAACATTCATTACTCCTATTTTAATGCAATTTCTTTGTTAAGAACATGTGTACCACCAAAACAATAATACAGATATGAAGTTGTCAGCATATTTTTATTATCAAATCTCATACGTGTCTTCCGAACGCCAGTACCATACGACAGTATTTTTTGTAATTGTACTGATTTTATTAACTGTTGATTCTACCCGGAATGTCTTTATAGATGGGATCGAAAATGTTTATCAAAGGTCCGGAATCGTGAGTCAATGACATGGCGGAATGCCTCAGAACGTTTTGTCGATGGCAGCAGAAACAAGATATGTGAATCGCATATTGTACGTTATCTTTAACACTGCAAAACTGCTGACACACAATGGTGACAATTTTATTGCACACTTTCCGCCCTCTCACATCGATATATGTAGACATCTTGTATCTCAAGAGACTTTGGGTGAGCAGGTATTGAATTGAAGTGTTTTGGAGCAATAAGATATTCACCAAATATATTCAAATAATTGTTTTAAATATATCTCAGTATTTGTATATAAGAATGTATTTTTTGATAAATGTTGTAAGAGACAATTTTTTTTTTTCATAAAATATTTGCTTAATATTGTTGTCAGGTTAAAAAAAATCTTATACAAGATATAAGCTTAATAGATCAGTATATAATATTATTTAAATAGTGGGATATTGATAAATGTATTAAACAACCATCCCTTTAATTACACGTTACATCGGAACCGTGTAAATAATAAGTCTAATTCGCAAAATTTTCGCGAACGTCTTATATTTTGTTGTCAACCAAAGAAACATTGCCCATTATTTCGCGTAAGTGTATAATTTGGCCCTAAAATAATAGCACTTTGAAGAAAACAGTGAATTAAAGTAAGCGTTATATGAGGGCTGACTGTACATGGTTATATATGGTTACATCGACATTTCGTCTAATTATTGTTTTTACACTGATTTAATCATTCAAAGCCGTTGTAAAATTATGTAAAAATGCACATAACATAAATATTTATATTAAAAAAAAACACTCAATGTAACTGACTTCTTAACAATAATTTATAGAAGGGGAATAACTGAATGAGAATATTTTTTGCGATCTCCGTGACGTTCCCCCTTGCAAAAGAAGAAACAGATGTACATACATTTACATTGGATTATTATATTATTAATATATTATATGAAACTGTAGATATATAACGAAGTTAATGTATTTATCTGCCGATGCCAAAATGCATTGCATCCTGTATAGATTTATAGCTTTTGATAGGAAGCAGCTTATATTGCATATTTTAATATAAAATATTACTTCATTAAATTTAACCAAATAATTTTATATAGCTATAATTTTTTATAACAAAAACTTTGGTTAATACTGATTATCGGTTGATCACAAGATGGCGATGATTTTATTTATAGTATTAATCAAAACAATTATGAACGACTAGAACAACTAGAATCTGTAAAACTCATTGAAATCCTATTTTAATATTTTAAGGAATATAATATTTTTTTAATCGGTTTTTAGTAGAACAATTGCAAATAAAAATTAGAATTTATATTTATGGCGTAAAATAAAATCTTATATAAAATAAATATAAATATGGGTTTGGTGCTCATTACTAACAAAATTATATTTTTTTTTATTTATTTTTAAGCGATTTTTAAAGCGGTAATATTTGTTACGTTTTCAAAGTAAAATAAAATGGTGTAATTATAAAAATATATATGTAGTGTGGTTAAGATGGTTGCCACTAGATGGCCCCACTGTCGCAAAGTACTGAATATAGGTATACTTGATTTGTTTTATAAGTAACCGCGAGTGGGACATCACGCCAACTTTGCGCAGCGGCGATATCGTAACCAATGAGGTTTATCCGAGGTCGATTATTGCTAGTTGAAAACTTTACCAATACCCCGCCGTGTGGACGTGAAATACCGTCCGCTATGGCAATTTTTGTATGCCTATAATAAGGCTCCATAACCATCCAATCAGTGAACTCCCCAAGGTCTCTCCCAATTCCATGGATAAACCTAGGAAATATCATAGGATTTCGAGAATTTTAGCGATTCTATCTATTCGGTTCATTTATAATTATAAAATATGTTGAATAATACTATAAATGAGATCATTGCCATCTAATGATACGCAGATCAGTAATCAGTAAATAGCAATTGTTTATTATAAAAATTTATAGCTATATTAAATTCTTTTGTTAAATATGAAGAAGTAATATTTTTATATATAAAATGTATTGATTGAAATTATAACAGTGATAAGCAATAATCTCATAATTCTTTTACAACAACTTAGCACGAATTAAGATCCGCAAATACCGCATCCGTTCTACCTTACTAATCTGCTCTCGATCTAACTTATATTTAGTATAAATATTAAAACTATTTAGATGTATACTAGCATGTCACAACTAAAGATACGCTCCATATTATAAACAATATTTTTTTATAAAAAGAGTAACAACGATTTTAAAAAGTTTTCTAGTCCAAAAGTGGCTTATGCATGGTATTTCTCCTCTCATGGGATTTTAATCCAGTTTTCAGTTAAAAACGTTATTAAATTGTCTTCACTGCTGAGTTTTAGGGATTTTTTATGCATAGTTATTTGTAATGCATGCCGTTTTCTATTAGATACATATCTAGAGATTGTCTAAAGAAAAAATATTAAGACTTTGATCGTCTTTCATTTGTGTTGTCAAACAATGGCTACTTCAGCTAAGAATTTAAAATGTCATCACAGAAAATTAATTATGTTCTTCCGTCAGGCCAAATTGCAAACCATACCATCACATTTATTACTCCAAATTTCATGTTACTTTAATTACAAAATATCCTCTAATTACGGGGCCAGCAACCTTTTTTTACAACGGGTGAGATAATAATTTAAAAATGTTGTGCGACCCTCATGTAAGAAATTTGTAATAACAATTAATCCAATAATAGAAATACTATTAATTATGTTTTCGGAGAGGTCTTTAATTCTTCTTCCAATTGTAAATCTTGACAAACTGATTTTGGAAATCATGTCCTTTTTATCAGAAAAAGCTATTTCTGCAAGAGCAGTTAAAAATTCTTCTGAAATTTAACTAACAGTGTAACTATCTTTTACTGCTAAATATGATGAAGAACTTTGAACTTTAAATATATTTTGTTGTTGTTTTAAACTTTTCTCGTACCGATTCATTTGATTCTTTCGTATTCGGCCTTGGGTGTTTTTATAATTTATCTCAAGTGCCGTTTAATATTATATTCCTTTAAGACAGATACTGAATTTGAGCATAAATGGAAAATAGCTTTATCTTTCACTAGAGTGAAAAAATTACCCAATTTACATTTTTCATTAAAACTTCGATTTCATCCCCATCTTTTCGAAATATTTCATATCAAGAAATGGTGTTACCTAATTTTGGGAAATTATTGCACTAACTGCACTAAAAACATCAAATTAAATCAGATAAATAGAGCATGGTATCAGTGGTTATCTATGAAGTCGGCATAATTTCCAAAAATTAAGTTAACAAGCCTAGGATACACTTGGGCTACTGTACCCCACTGTAGGCCCATTGTAGGAATTTTTAAAAGTCAAAATGTCAAATCTTTGAAGGTACGCATTAGGATGTTTGGCCGGCCGCATGCCGCGGGTTTCTGACCCCTGCTCTAATTGATCCGCAGAACGCCTTCACACCAATAATCGCTAACTATCACTAAGTTGGTAGAAAAAAATACGTGTTTTCAAAAGTCTTTGAGCCAACTGTATCGGCGTTGTTTCTGAAATTTTGTCAATACCGGTTTTTTTTGTTAACTTTTTTTTAAACCATGGAGATGCCTTTGAACTTATCTATGGAATTTTCTTTGGGTTACCAAGCAAGTCTACGTGATCTCTGAGTAACAGATGTTTTTACAGTTCTTTTGAACCGGACAATCACTCTATTTGCAGTAAGACGTGGTCTATAAAATAAGGACCACGTCGAGCCTTTGTTTTCGCTGATAGTGGAAATGCAAAACCAGTTTTAGAAACACATGACACATTTATTGTTACTCATTATTACTATTATTTATATATGACGCGTGTAGCCTCTCTGCTTGGCGATCTCTTGCATTGATTTCACTAATGGTGGTCTGAAACCACGAGTATCTGCAGAGAAACACGCTTCCTAATGATCTCCAAAGAGAGGTCGTCTTGGGGCTCTACAGTGGCATGCGGTCTGAAGTCGGTGATGCTGAAGGCGGAGTCTGCAGCCAGACGTCAGCGATGGTGTCGGTCTGCTTGTCGGTGGTTAGCAAATAATATTTACACCATGTCTATGAGATTGTCAAAGGAAGACGAGAGGAGAGTCTCCAGGGTCGTCATGGAAGAAACGCAGGAGTGAGTTCAGATTGTAACTGCGCCAGTATTGACAGATCGCAACACGAAAATAATAAATTATATTTGTTGCCATTGTGTAGAATAACCACCACAAAGGTCCCCCCAGCTTTGGAGAACCTTTGGTACGTCGACACGAAAAATAGTGTGGTTATGTCACACATGTTAGAGATGCTACTAAAAAAAAACAAAACTGTGTTTTTGATATTTCCGGTCCGAGTCGATCACGTCGGAGCTAAGTTGAGGCGGTGATGACGATCCTTTACTCATTTATTAAAATTAAATCATTTATTAATTTAAATATAAAAAATGTGGGATAATATATAACAAAGAAGTGGAGAATAAAGTTCCTAATCACCAATCACGATATGACACCATCAATAAATGATGGTGTCCTTCGCTGTATGGGGTCTCGTGTTGTCGATGAGTAACATGATGCCATCCCTATTGATTCCGTCTTCAATCGCACTAATTAAGGACAATAAACATCTGCATTAATTGTATCATTCTTTGGCAGTAGTTCTAAATGAACGAACCCCTTGAAATCCCACCACATACACGGCATTATTTTTTCTGGATGCAATCCAACTCGGGCCTGCCTTTGTGGTGGTTGTCCTTTGTTTACCCAATGCCTTTTGCGTTTCTTAGTGCCATTAATTATTCACTTCTCGTCTCCCGTAACAATGCGCTTTAAGGAAGGTTGATTGTTTGGTCCTGTCAGATGGAATGTGCAAACATTGACATGCTGCACGGGATTTAACGTCGTTAGTCAATGTGACAACAATCAACTCAATTTAGAAACATTCCCAATAGCTAACAGAAGCCGATACACCGTTGAATGAGTTGATGCAAGTGTCTGTGTAAATCACATCAATGGAGAGGCCTGGATTCATCTCCACCAATGCTCGTTGAACGTCCTTATCCAGTGTTTAGCCATCTTGCGACCTGGTTCATTCAACAATCAATTGTTAATCACGATTCGCCATTTTTGCGGATATATGCGGAATATGAATTTGATTTGTTTGACAACGAGCAGACTGCTCCGAATAAACGAAACAATGGTTGTTCAAAAGTGAATGGCACAGAAAAATAAACAAAATTGCACTTTCGCATTTTTTATAAAACTGAACAATGCCCATATATCAATATGATATTTTTCATGCTATCTATTGATCCTACGATTATTTTGGGATAAATTATAAAATATTATTTTCAGAGAACAGATGCCATATCAATACTTAAATACGTTATTAAGTTACATAATATTTTTTGATATCTACAATAGATATTGTAATGCCATTTTTTTTATGAACTTGGGTGTAACTTAATTTTTAAATAAACAAAGAATTTCTTTCGAATGAAGAGCACAGGCCGTTATCCGAGCCTATTCGGTGACTTGTGTTACCGGAGGTACCTATAGCACCCGACCAGACCGTAAATTAAATATTAATTAGCCCTAACCACGTATGATTATTGTTACAATCCACACGTTGACAGCTGAGTTCCTGGGCTTATGGCTGCGACCTGACCTGTATTCGAAGAGTCTAGTTAACCTGAAGGACAATCATCGCAGTCCTGGCATAAGGATTGAGATGACGTACCTCTGCTGGTGCTTGTGAGGAGAATAGATGAAGCGAAGGACCGTCGGAAATCGCGTAGTGTCTTCCAGGTGGCAAAGACCCGATTCGATCTAGGCGATCTGAATGTTCTTGTTTTTTCTCCATACAGTTGTCTATTTTTGATGAGCTGAAACAATGCTGATATCCCCATCTCGGTCCAGTTGCGAATGTTGCGGAGCCATGGCAGCTTCCTTCTTTCCAAACACCGTTTACCTTTAATTTTTCATTCCATTAGGGTCTGTAGAAGGTAATACTTTAGTTCTCAAATGATGTATCCAAAGTTCTAAGTTTTACGGCTATATACGGTGTCCAAAGGTTCTCACTTCTTGTGAAGAAATTGAAGGATGGTTCTATTCTTGACTTAACAGAATCTTTGACATTCTTCGGTAGCACCACATTTCGAAATTTATAGAAAATAAAATGGCTTTAACCCTTTCAATGCGGCGGGTCTAAAAACGATTCTGCTTCTGAGTGCGGCGCCATTTGGACCAATTTATTTTTTTGGCTAAGTAAATTTGTATTCACCGTTTACCGCTATATTAGACTATTTTCCTATAAGAGATTTATGCAAACATGTTGATTAGGATATGTTCTTCCATCTCAACTAAAAAAATAAACTCGATTCGCTTTATTCTCGTAATAATAAATCGAACAAAATATCAATTGCTCAACCAGAGATTAAGTAAGAAAAAAATGAGAATGCGAATCAAAATCAAAAATGCAATTTTCTTATACCATGTAACGTGTATGTGGAACATAATGTACGTGGAACACCCTTAAGAACCCCTGAGCCGAGATACGTCACCGATATTATTGCAGAGATTTGAATGAGACACCACGCGCGATTTGAATCATTACTATTCATATTTACATATTACATGGTTCCTATAAATTTCTTGTGATATGTTGTATATTTATTGATAGCTGTGTTTATTAGCTGATTTTTAAAACAAACACCATCACTTAACTCGGTCTAGTTTACATGTAACGACAAGTTAAAGTTTTAAAGAATCTCGCGCATGTACGACATGCGGCCGCACCCTGGACACGATTTGTATGCGCATGTACGTCATGCGCCCCGCACTGAAAGGGTTAAAAAGGGAGATAGAAATAGCCTAGCAAATTCTTCGAAAGTTGACACAAAGCGAGCAAATGCCCTGTAACAAATTGTATTGCTGACCAGGTCCATGTGTCCATTTGAGCCCTTCACCAAGAGATCCGTAGGAGATATGCCGCATCAGACATCATGGAGCAAGTCGTGACTCGTAACCTCCAGGTAAAGACAGGACCTTGTAACAAAATTCATTGCTGACGAAGTTCATGTGTTCAATTGGGTCCTCCTTCGGAAGATCCGTAGAGGAAATGCCGCATCGGATAGCATGGAGTGGGTCGTCCTAACGTCCGGGCAAGAACAGGACCACAGAACTTGACTGTAATCTTGACAAACAAACCCACAAAAACAGTACTAAAATGCTACTATACTCTTTAAGCTTAGCCTAGAAATTATCGTGGCTAGTCAGGAATCGACAGACCTAAAAGTCTGGGAAGAACCAGCTAAAATTTAGCCTGGCTCTAATATAAGAAAAGGAGAGGCAGGTAGTTCTCCATTTAAAGGAGGAATCCCACCTTTCTGCCACTGATCAAATGCCAATTCACAGACGCCTGATTTTCGGTTTGCCAGAGATTCGACCTCGAGTGGGTTGTAGTGGCACTAACGACAACGGACTATTTTTTTAAGCAAGATTTGACCCCTCTTAAAACCATTCGTAGCACTGCAGAGTTCGGAGACTGATCTTCCAGTAGCGTCGGCAACAACGTAATGTTAAAAACCACTAGTATAACAATTCTGATAATAATAATATGTATTCACGTGTGCATATATTTGTTTTGTTGTTTACTGTGAATATACCGCGATGGTAATGCATTTATCTGCCAATGCCAAAATGCACGTGCATTGCAAACTGTATGGACCGCTAGCTTTGGACAGGAAGCCTATATATTTATTTGCAAAATTTGGCGAATGTATAATAATTCCATTGGCGTTATTTCGAATAAAATTCAACATTATTAAAGCAGTTAGATAATATAAAATTATATATTTCGTCGAATATGTTATCATAAATTATATATTAAATTTGTAATGTATCAACTGTATTATTATACCTGATTCTTTTTTTGGAATAATTTTCATTTCCCGATTTAGGTTTGTTTAAAAAAATCATTGTTTTTTTATTGAAAAAAAAACCTAGAAAGATGTATGAATGAAAAAATTTAAGATTTTTCAATTAGTTTCTATTAAGTTGAGTTATAAACAACTTCCGATTCAGGAAGACAGTTTCTATTGTTTGGATTTATTCGCAGTGAGTCATCCGACAAGGGGATTTTTGTTTTCACTAGATAGATAATGGTTTGTCAGTCATTCGACAACTATTTAGTGTGGTGGACGTTAACAGTGGTGTTATTCCGAACCCTTAAAATAGAGAATCAAAAAGTGCATATTCGTCGTGTGATGCTTTGGGAATTCAAACAAAGCGCAACCGATCGGGCAGTTAGGAATTTGTTTCAGATATAAAAAAGTCTTTGAAAGATGAACCAAGGGCTGGTCACCCTTCTGACTCCGATGACTACATTTTAAATGCGATATGGGAACAAAATCCAAGCCAATCGACATGGGAGTTGGCAGAGAGATTTAATACCTCATAATACACACGTCAGTTTATCGCTACCAGGAAAGTTTGGGAAAAGTCAGCAAGTTAGAAATATGGGTGCCACAAAATGTCAGCGATCGAAATAAGGCAGACCGAATGTCTATTGCCAAGTCTCCTCTCAAATCGAGCCTTTTTTGGACAGGAGATACCAGGCGATGGAAATATTGTTCCCAAAAGGCAATGGTTGGATAAGGATTAACCACCCCTACCGGACCCTAAAGCCAATATTCATGGCAAAACAACTTTATTGTATGCTACCACGAGCTGATGAAGCCCAACGTTCAGCTGCTTCAAAGAGTTCATAAAAAAACTACTGAAAAAGCATCCTGAAATCGTCAATGGGAAAGGCGTTATCCTGTTACACGATAACGTCAGACCACACACCGCAAAAGTGACTCCAACAAAAATTCTAAAGCTCAACTTATCTGTTTTGACACTCCAGATCTTGCTCCTACGAACTATCACCTTTTCTGTTCCCTAAAGATTTTTTTTTAAGGAAAAACTTTCATTGATGATGAGCAAGTCAATCAGGCCCTCGATACCTTCTTTCAGTCCATACCCATAAAATTTCCCGAAATATTCAAAAGCTACTTTGTATTTTTAGAAATCAAGTAATATGTTGACATTGTTTAAAAGCTCACTTTTTAATGGAGCTTTGCTCTCCCACATACGATGGTTGAGTCTACACTGTGATTGGCAACTCGTCTTCCCATCCTTCTCCACCCGCAAACACTTAACAATTTAAAACTCCAACATTTTTTAACAGGTTCCTGAAATCCATTTCGGTTTGCCACGCAATCAAATATTCATTGCCCACGTGAATATTCATGGCGTGGGTCGTGATCACGTCCTGAGGTTTCTTTACCTGAAGCAGAGAGAGGAGGAATGACTGGCTGCCGTCAAGTTAATTGCAGGTAAGAGGTCGAACATTGTAACCTTAATTGAGATACAAATCTCCGGGGATTTTCAGCTCGTTTCAGAGCGGCACAGTCGGCGGTGTGCCCGGGTTAATTATGCAAGTGATTGGCATTAGGGGTCCCGCGGAGTCCACCCCCCTTCCCCGCCACTGAAACCTAATTACCCGATAATTCGCCCATCATCCGGGGCCTGGACTCCGGCCCGGATCTGATCCGATAACACGCGACAGACACGTAGTTACGCCGATTGTTACATTTCCCCGCGGTTTGTCGAATTAATTGGGTTAGTTTGCCGCATGCATCGCGTGGTTTGCAAATTTTGGCCAATCAACAACTAAAAGCTGTGATTGACGAGAGAAAAAAGAAAATAGAAAGATGCTTTAATAGCGCTTAAGCATTTATTTCTACAAAATCCTTTCTATAACCCAAACAATGTTATACGCAAAGTCGCAAATGAGGATTACGGAAAGGGACGCACCGTCCATTTGGTCAGATTGTGCGGCGCACACAGGCGCCGCAGGAATATGTGCGCTGAGATTGCCCAAGAGTGAAAAAAAAAATAATATCTAATATTTATTCACTAAGCTTTCTTAAATCGTAATTCTCTTTCCTAAAATGTTTTATTTATTGTAAAAGGGGGGGTATATGGGCTCCAATTAATGTTCTACACACAATCGCCGGACAATGTCGGCGCGCCATTGATTACGGATGGAAATCGGATCGCATTTTTTATTAGGGGAAAGTGTTTCTCACATAAATATAACTCTTTTTATTGTCATGTTATTTTATTATAGTACAATACTGTGGTATATAAATAAAATTGGGTAAAGAAGGTAATAATAAAACCCAATAAATTATATAAAATATTATTTATAGATATGTATTTTAATCAAATTAAGCGTTTGGTTGTTCTAACTGTCCTGTTTTGCTGAAAATCTCTTATCCACTTCCGTTATTTTCAACTAGTTTACACATTATTTGATATTAACTCATACAAATCTGCAAGTATCTTTGGAATTTTGGGTAGAATCCTGTGAAAATAAAGCTGGGATCAAGAGAGAGAAAATGCTGTTTCATGCTTTATCCAATTCCAAGCTCTAGTAAACTAAAACAGCAGTTAGTTGTTAAAATTCACATTTTTTGTCACATTATACCTATTGAATATTTGCTATTGTGACATAAAATTATGGCATTGTTGCTATAATTAATTGTTTCTGCGATATTTTTAAGACTATCATAAATATAAATGCCAATTATTGAACACAATGGCAATGTTTTCCAACCCTAATATACTTTTAAAAATCTTTCAGTTGAATAATTACAGTAAAAACGATGATAAATACTGTAACATACCTAATTTAGTGTTACATAAATATTTGATGGATCAAAGATGATACCAAATTGGATCAAAGATGATCACTGATACCGAAAATAGTTCATATATAAAATAATACAAGAAAGGACGAAAAGAATCGATCAAAGCTTATCCTAAAATATATAAAGAAAGTTGTTAGAAAAAACGTAAAAAAGTTTATGTGATGACTAGGGTATAGTTTTTTTTTACCTAGACTGATAACTGTGAAAGCTATATAAAGACGATATTTACTATATTACTTAAAATTGGATATTTCAAATGGACATTTTAGTGTCATGCAAAATGAAGGAAGATCCCCACCGTGTCCGATTAATTATGGAGCATTACAGGGAAGCGTAATTGGTCCCATCCTGTATTTACAATACACTGCTGATATGGCCAACTCCGAAAACACCCTAATCGCCACCTATGCAGACGACACGGTACTTCTGGCACCACATGAGTATTTAGACAAACATTAGACCAACCTCCCAATCTCTCTGTTCCCGACGACCGAAATATTAAGACGTTCCCGCATTTCGCTCCATCGTAAGATGTGGTCGCCATCTTGTTGCGCTACACGTGGATGCCAATTCACATCGACTAACCAATTAACAGGCAACCTGACTGCGCTTTATTTGTTTACAATAAATCGTGTTGGCATTACTATTACCAGTTAGATTAAAGGCTTGATCCCCAAATGCATGACTATCAAACCTTTACAATTTAAAAGTCCCCTCTGTGATAGAACAAATCGAGTCTCAATAAATATGTAGTTCATATCATCCCAACTAATTGGAATCACAGCTGAGAGAAGAAGCTTTAAATATGTAATGGCGTTTAAAAAAGAGTAGAACCTTTGATTTTTTTTAGCTCTCGCTTTGGAGATTACTGGATCCTCTCTCTTCAAGGACGTCAGATAAAAGTAATAGCTTACAGAAATATATGCATAGATTACTTCAGACAACTGACAAAAATAAAAAAAATCATAATTTCATGTAAGATTTGAGATATTCGTTTTATAATCCGCAATATTTTATTTTATATTTATTTTTTGTGTATTTTTCAAGTCTCTACTTATTTATATTCATATACATCACGTTTACGACCAAGAAACTCATCGATATTCAGCGATACTAGTTTACAGCCGACTTTAAATACGGCATTAAAATAAATTTATTCAATTCAATTTTCCGGCGGGGGCTCTCGCGTATATATTTCACAGGTAAATTTCCCAGCTGCAAAATGTGAAAATAAGCACAATATGATTACCTTGCATAACAGTCGGGGATATCATGAGGAAGTTGATACAGGCAGCTCCGGAGCCATGACCCAGAAGTGTGACGCTGGCTGGATCGCCTCCAAAAAGCTCAATGTTCTGTTGTACCCAATGGAGGGCGGCGATTTGGTCCATTAACCCATAATTTGCGACCCTGGCTTTCAAATGTGGTGTCGGGTTCGCATTCAGAAATCCTGAAACACACAAGTTCGTAAATCGCAACACCGCACTGAATACATTCACGGAATCAAAGCTCGAAAAAGTTTACGGAGCGGACTGACAGCTCCGATAATGTTTTTAAGGGCGTGGTCCGCGCAAAAGCGAGTTGTGCGAATTTTTGGCAGTAATGAAATTTGAACTAAAGACCCTGAGCTGTGTTTTAAAGTCCGCGGCAATATAATTTATTTATTATGTTTCGAGTAAATCATCAGAGAACCCACGTTTCGGCTTCGCTTTAATTAAATGGTAAATAAAATATTGTATGCGAAATTGCTGTATTTTAATAAATATAATAATCTCAGATTTATGCCTGAGGTCCCAAAGTACTATGGTGTTTGTACATGTTGTACCTTTCCGTACCAGAATTATATATCCATTATCCACCAAAAATCGTGATTTTACAATAATTAACGAGCATTATATTCCTAAATATTTGTATTATTATTATATAACAAAGGAAAATAGATATAAATATAAATATAATCCAACATATATTGAATAGTTATTAAACTGCCTATCATTAATTAAATAAATATCGTGTTTATATTCAGTTTTGACAAATAACAATGGATTTTTTTAACGTTTGATGCATATAAAACAAGAGCCGAAAATTTACAACATCCACTTGAACGGGATGTATTTTTTTTTATGAAAAGCCAATGGAGATTAATGAATAGGCTTCGTAAAAAAGTAATATAATAAATTATATTGCTACCAGGGATTTAAATACCAGAGCTTGGGAAACGACGAATTCGCCCTGATAATTTTGAACAGCGACAAATGAGCCCGAATTTCTTAATTCTATATGATTATTTTTTTAATAAATTCAGTAATATTGCAAATGCGTGAAAATAAACTTAATGGGATAAATAAAAATACATTCTTTAAATAATGTCTGCAATTTATCGCATATAAGCCGTGCCGATGGGGTGGGTCTATTTAGGAAAAAAAGCTAAACAATATATATATTTTAAGTATCATTGTCTTTGATAATAAAAAAATATTGCACAATTTTTTTTCTCGCTTGCATCCGGTACGATGTGCTGAGTGCGAGTTAATTGTGTACGTGACACGTGGTGCGAGAGCTCAGTCGAGATATCGCCGAGAGCGTTGTCATTTACGCATCATATTGTTTACTTCATCATATTCTTAAAATAATCCTTTTTTTTGAAAATGTCAAGATGAAGAATTCTTTAATATCTTGGCTTGAAATGCTTGGGGTCTTTTTTTCATTATAAATATACCCCCTTCAGATTGCGCGATTGTTTTCGAGCCGCCCAAGTTTTTGATTTTTATCGAATAACCGTTTTAACATTTTCCCTTTAGCCCAAAGATTTTTTTAGCAAACAGATTGAACTATTTTTTCTTAAATTTAATTTAAAAAATATAAAATCTAGTTTTAAAATTGATTTAGGATGATGAAAACGAATATAATTTTTTAAATAAATTTAGAGTAAAATAGACAGAGAGGGAAAGGTTAATATTAATCCTACATGTCACACACTTTTTTTGCTTATCATAAATAAATAATTTATTCTTAGAATAATCGATTTTTTTTAAATGACAAGATATGGATGAATTCTTCATCAATAAATTAACTTGAAATACCTGAGGTCTATTTTCCATTATAAATAGACCCCCTTCGGATTATGCGGTTTTTTTTGTTACGTATAATTAATGAAAATTACTTTGATGAATATTATACATTATTTATACATTATTTGAAATGAGGAAATAGAGAAAATACCTACACTAAGAGGTAAAACAATTAAGGGAGGATTAATAATCTCGCAATAGCTGAAAATCTTTTTGCGCTAATTTGATTAAAATAATAATATAATAATTATTTAATATATATTTATTTAAATATATGGTATTTATTTGTCGTGGGCGCAAACGTCGCTGTTCAATAATGTCGGGGTTTTGTCTTCAATTAAATAAATATTATAGATTAAATAATAATTATTATTTCTTAATTAAATACATGATATAAAATAATTAAGATAATTGATTAATCTGTACATCCACAAATTCCATGGGAATTAATCTAACCCCCATCGTTTGCGGAATCGCTCAAGTGCTGCCGCGGCGGAATAGCGGCAACTAATCAAATTAATTATCCGCCATAAATATTAATATCGGCATTGCTTACCGAATAATCCCAGTCGGTAATTGATGGTGATGACGACCATGTCGGCGTAGCTGGCCAGCACCGATCCATCGTAAGGATTCCCAGAATTCCACTCGAAGGACTCTCCGTGGATGTACATCAGCACCGGATGCTTCGTCTCTCGAGGCCCATCTGAAAACAAACGATAATTTCACTCTTAATTTCGTATAAAGTTGCGTTTTAAATCTCCGCAATCTTAAACGACCGGTTTTAAAATTGCCTTCGGGCGCAAAAAAATTTGGCCACACTAAATCAAAGGTACATATTGCCGCCGTAAATTACGTGGCAGCTCTAAGCGGTTCGGTTTGCGGTAAAATTGCAATGGTAATTTATAACCGGGTGCGGTTTGCGGAATGGATCGGTCTGCGGATGGGGTTAATTTAGAACCGCCGTGCGGATGAAATATAAATATTTATTAAAGTATGATCGCGGGGGTGCTGGGTTTGAGAATGTCTGGACCATTGTTGGCCAGAAGCGGAGCACGTACCACTTCCAGTGGGTCTTTACTTTGTAGCCACGGGTCTTAGGAGGGCACATTCGATGTGACCCCCATCGTAACACCAATCCCCGTAGGATTTTATTTAAAATTAAAAATAACATTATTACAAATTATATTTTTATTTTATATAAAATCTAGGAATTCTGTATGATACTTGCCAGGGGGCGGATCTGAGTTTTACAAACCAGCATCTTTGAATGTACTCCAATGTCTCAAAAATCAGTTTCGAGCTTATATAATAATAGGAGTACCCATAAGTAATGTCGTTTTTTTTCAATGAAATTCAATACAATTTTTCTTATACTTTATTCGACTTTTCTTATACAAAATATTTTCCCATATTATCTATAACCTTCTGCCACCTTTCTTTCGAATCATTCATGCCCTTCTTGTAAAACTCAGCGGGTTTCGACGGAAAATAGTCTGAAAGGGTTGTATTCGCCTATTCTAAAGAATTGAAATTTTGATCTCTTAGAAAATGATCCATAGAACGAAATAAGTAAAAATCAGATAGTGCGAGATGCGGCGAGTATTGAAGATACAACAGAGTGACCCATCCAAGATCCTCATGTTTTTCATATGTCGATTTCGCAACATGAGTCGCGCGTGAATGCGTTTGGAACCTTAATACCTTCTTTTTTAATCTTTCCTAACTTCTTTAGGATCCTCTGAGTATTGGAACAGGATGTACCGACCTTTTCCGATAATTTTTCAATGGTCAGCATCGAGTCGTCTTCGATTGCAGAATTCACGGCTGCTTCATCCGCCTGGACGGGTCGTCCACTTTGAGGCTCGTTTTCCAAACACAAATCACCAGATTAAAATTTTTTGCACCATCGTTGGCATTTCCTGACATCCAATATGTCACCATAAATCTCGCAGATATCCTTCGTAGCCTTTGTCGCTTTTTTTTTCAAATGATATTGAAAAAGTATAGAGCTTCGCAGATGTTGTTCCGTGGTGGACACGTCTCTCCTCAATAGGAGAAAAAAATACGGTTTCTTTATCCCTCTGATGACAATTCATCAGAGGGATAAAGAAACCGTATTTTTTGACTAAAGGTCACGAGCAGGTAGTCGCTACACAAGAGAAACTTATAATACGTCCTTACTGCCTAACAGACTGAATGAGACTATTTTAAAGATGGTGCATCGAAAAAAAACGACATTACTTATTGGTACCCCTAATATTAATTTCATACAAAATTGTATAATTCAACAAGAACCGGCCTTCAACTTTAGTACATTTTACTTTCGCAGAATTTCGCTACAACAACTTTTTTTACACCAATTTTGGCATTAAACTCTTAGACAATGCCTTTTCTTATTCTTAGTCAATTTTTGTAGAATTGTTTCTTATAGCCCAATAATAAATCAGGCCATCAATGCAACTAATAGGGAAGATGGACGGACATTAGGAGATTTTTACTAAAACTATAACATATGGAAAGCATTAGACAATATTAGACACTCGTAAGGTATATAAAAGAGTCGATAATGAAAGGTCCTTGGTAACAATTACGCTCACAGATTAGGTCCTTGATAACAATTACGCTCAAAATATAACAAATAATAATACGTATCATTCAATATTGCTATCACATAGATCGGTTGTAGGTTTTTATTACCGGAAGGCTCTTGAGTATATTTGAATAAAACCTATAAAATCTTCGTAATAAGCGATTATATGTTTTACAATAAGGGGCCAAGAACTTTTGTAATTTTCTTTAGAATTTTAACCTTTTTTTTTAATTATATGATCATTTTTTATGAAAAGCAGCTAACCTCAAACCTTGTTCTTCTTCGTTAAAAGCAGAGCCTTAAACCACTAATTGTTAGTTCGGTTTTTATTCTGGTTTAATTTACATAGCCTTGCCTATTTTGGACCCCAAGTTTTAGATTTTCCTCGAAGAACTATTTTAATATAAATCCTAAATCTTAAAAAAAATTGAATTTTTCTAAAAAAGTCTATAGAATTAATGTTCTTAATTATCAATAACTTCTACCGTCCGAAATTGCAAAAAAATAATTAAAAACAATAATATTCGCTTCTGTTGCTATGGATTCTGATGTTTTTTCTCGCTCACACCCGTTACGATGTGCCAAGTGCGAGTGAAATGTACTAGCGACACGTGGCGTGAAATCTTGACGGTCGTCAATAGTCGGCTGTAGGACATTGCTGAGTGTGCGTGCCATTTACACGTCATATTCATTAAGAAGCATGTCATAAATAACTATTTTTTTTTTTAAATTATCTATTTTTAAAAAAATGCCAAAATGAGGAATTCATCAATATCTAATAGGTGATAATTTTTTAATGGTTTTATTTGATAATTTTTTTTTTTGTTTCGACGAAGGTTTTTAGCGAAGAAATTAAAAGACTAATGATTTGAAGCCCTGGTTAAAAGCACGGTCTTAATATTTATTCGATATCTTGAATATCCAGGTAATCAAAATTTTCTTTATCAGTTCCACGAAAAACAATTCAATGTGGAGATAAAAAAATCGGGAAAATTTAGGGACGCCGGCTGTATTTATTTAAATTTGTTTAAAAAAATTAAATGATACTTAGAGACTGATTTTATTTTATATTGCATATTTTTTATCATGATAATTAATAAGTAAGTATCACAGATCAAAACTATTTATTTATATAGGGTAGCCAAGTGATTTAATCTGAAAATATGTATATGATTTCATGGTTATGATTTTCTTCAATAAGCTGTAATAAAAATGTGTAAGATTAATTTTTATTTAAATTTTCATCTGAGTGCAAATTTAAAATATTATTTTAAGAGCTTTATAAGACACTAAAACTCTCTAGATTATTCTTAGAAACGTCAGTAATTTTATTCATAGCTTAGATAGAGCTCTCCACCATCTTTATAAAATTAAATTGCAACCCGGCAAAATCCTCGTTGAATTTTCTGCTCACGGAATCAATCAGCTGAAACCAGGTAACTGCTTTAATTTAAGACCCGCAGGCAAAACGCTGACCGTTTTAAAAACGTACGAAGCTATCCCGGCCACTTTTTTCACTGTTCCCGACAATATATTCCAGGACACGGTAATTTACATACGATTACAAGACGGGGAGCCGGCTGGAAGCTGTAGCTACTCTAGCTATCCCGGATAAAAAAAAAAATATGTATATATATATATGGCGCAGAGCTACGCCGTACAACTTCGAATACAAATGAATGCCAATGTTTCGCATTGTTGGTTTAAGGAGGGTCGCCCCACGAACAAATGTGATCTTTGACTTACACATTCCGAGCAAGCTGGCAAATTTAAAGGACGAAAAATCGGCACGGCGAAAACAAGGACGATATAAATGATCTCGAGCCGTTTATTGGCACAAGACAGACCGGGCGAGAGACGTTACGGTGTCGAGAAACGTTCAGGAATTGCTGTGCGCGAATAGCGATTAATCATTGACACTTTTATTAATTGATATAAATTATTCTCTAAAAACTACTCAAATAATAATTTAACCTTTTAGCATACGTAACATTACATTAATAGTGAGGGTGGGATAGCCATGCCATTAGTAAGTTACGTCCCATCAATTCTGCGAATACTCAGTGGCGTACTGTAACCAAACAATAAATTATTTCAGAAATTTTTCAGACCACAAGACTTTCTGTTATACTCAAATCAATATATAAATAATTAAATAGTATTTAAATTCGGACAGAAAAATGGCGCATTAAAATAAAGCTGAATCCAAAAATATAAAGAAATTGAAAAAATCCAAAGCATTGTTTCAAGAACAAATACTAGAGTTCAATCAATCTTAATCTTAGCTCAACACAATCCTGACTACTAAAAAAAAAAATAAACTAAGGCTCCCATTATTCACAATCTTCAGAAAATCAGATTCGCAGGATTACCTCTGAATAGATTTTTTGAGCTCACTTCAAAATTCTCTCATCCACATCCTATAACCTTTAACTATTTATTAATAATCTTTGAAAAATCACACCCCCACCGAATAAGAATAACAAAATAGTTAAAAATATTGCCGTTAATTACTTCTAAAAATCATGAGAAATTCAGGAAGAATAAACTATTGAAACCTAGATAGAATATAAAC
Organism: Philopotamus ludificatus; assembly: GCA_022495035.1. Lineage (NCBI taxonomy): Eukaryota > Metazoa > Arthropoda > Insecta > Trichoptera > Philopotamidae > Philopotamus > Philopotamus ludificatus. The sequence continues at coordinate 29,186 of JAGXCT010034475.1, forward strand.
AAAATGATTAAATATTCAGCTAAGATAACCGAAGTTAAATATGATTATCAAACTCAATTTAAAAATGCAGCAGAGGACTACTGATTCCAAAAAATAGTATTTTTGAATAGCTGTTGATTCATATGATCAAATAAATTTAGCAATGTAGTGTCAATTTTGGGAATACCTAAGCGCCAGAAAAACTAGAATCGCACATTGATTCTATAGTTTGTCTAAAAATGTAATAAAATATATCAAAATCAAAATTATCTGAAAGAATCTGATTTCTGATAGATTTCATTTTTTAATCACCTATGTAAAGGTGATATCTTTAAATGTGGTGAAGAAGATAATTGTTTTAATATCATATCTAGTCCAAGAAAGCAATGTCTGTCTATTCTCAACAAATTGGACATCAAAAATTAAGCACATCTGCAATATAAAAGTAGAATCTTGAAACATTAAGATAAATATAACATTTAATCACGATAAGCTTAACATGAAATGCGATTTTATTTACTAATCATACTAATATACATTTCGGAGACTTTCAAGATGAAGTAATTTTTTTTATAGAATACAAAATCCGTACTAGTAATTTTTTGGGCAATCTATCCCTTCTATTCTATTTCTTTCAAAGCAGTCTCTACCAGATAGACGTGTCCGTCAAAACATCTGCGGAGCTGCGAAGGATATTTGCGAAATTTACAGCGATATGTCAGGAAATGTCAACGATGGTTCAAAAAATTTAAATCTGGTGATTTGTGTTTGGAAAACAAGCCTCAAGGTGGACGACCCATCCAGATGGATGAAGTATGATTAGAAAAGATTAAAAAATAAGGTGTTTGGGTCCCACACAAACTTACGAGCGACCTCATGTTGCGAAATAGACGTGTGAAAAAAATGAGGATCTTGGATGGGTCACCCTGTTGCATCCTCCATACTCGCCGGATCTCGCACCATCTGATTTTTACTTATTTCAGCATATGGAACATTTTCAAAGATCAAAATTTCAATTCCTTAGAAGAGGTGAATGCAGCAGAATTTCAGACTATTTTTAATCAAAACCCGCAGAGTTTTACAAGAAGGGAATGGATGATTTGAAAAAAAAGGTGGCAGAAGGTTATATATAATATGGGGAATTATTTTGTATAAGAAAAGTTAAATAAAGTATAAGAAAAATTGTTTTGAATTTCATGAAAAGAAAAACAAAATTACCCTTGGGTAACCCTAATAAGTACGTCAAGAATGTTGGGCTTTGTATCGAGAAAATTAATTTCTCGTTACACACATAGCACATTAGTATTAAGGTTGCTATACGATACATTTGTTCGGAGTTTACTTGAATCAGGATCTATCGTCTGAGCGCAATATGATGCTTCGAATATCCTCAGGCTAGAGAAAATCCAGATTTTTTGAAAGAACTAAGATTTTACCCGAATTTTTACCCAGTGCATGGATTCTGGGTTGATTTGGGTATGTAACTTATGAGAAAAATTGGTAAATATACTTGACATCAAGCTCGTTCACGTGTGTTTTTTTATCCGCCATATGTGAGGACAGGTACTCTCGGAAACTCTCCGGTAACCAGAGCTGTTACTCTGCTCAACCACTTGGCTAATCATGTTGATATTTTGAATGTAAAATATCGCCATTTTGTTCATTTGTTATATGAGATTTTATAATTTCTTATAACTGAGCAATTAATGACAATACTTGTTCTTATATACATTCGTTATATATTTATATCTTTTTATTTTAAGCTATGCTTTATATACATTATTTTTATTTTATACTTTGTTCTTTTTTACACAGTTTCTTTATTATTGTATATTAATAAGAAACTGTAAAACTGTTAAAGAATATAATATAATTTAAATTGAAAAGAATGAAAGTAAGTGACACTATCTATAAAAATAAATAATTATGGAAATATTATACTAGCTGACTTACCGAAAATTAAAATACTGTGGTTACTGGTGGAGGAAGCAATGAATGGTGTTATTCAGTAATTTTGATTATTATAAATAAATTTTCCTTCACGCTCATACCAAATATATATTTTTAAAGTTAAATTAATGTTTAATATTAATTTTATTTCAGCATTCTCAGATTATTGTTAGAGCTAAGGTCTATTTTTATACAAAAAAATGTGTGAATTTGATATTATTTCCAGCGTATTCTATATTTATACGCTATGCACCGCAAAAACCACAGTGAACCGTGAAAAGTGTGCGAATAAAAATATCGTGTTTTCCTATTATCGGTTGTATACAGTTGGATTTGTATCGGCACGTCTGCGTTTGGTAACATCGGAAATACAACAGACACGATAAGACTTTCGATGCCGGAAATAAATGCCGGTAAAGATTACATCCGTTACACGTCGGAAAATTTTTTCGGGAAATGAAAACGTTGGATCGCGCGGCCGATTCCATCGGCGCGAAACATATCGCGAAATTACAATAATTGCCATTAATCATCGCAATTACGCCCACTAATGAATTGTAAACATTTTAGCGAGTATTTTACGGGGTGGAGGGCTTGCGGCACGGGTAAGCCCCCGGAAGCACCCCCTCGGCTTTGAATCAGGTAAATCTTCAGCGATGCTGTAAGCACTTTGAAAATATGTTTACACTGCGAGTGGATGGGGGGCACGTCAAGTGAGTGAGTCGGGAGAAGAGGGGGCGGGGAGGGCGGGTGAAAGTTTACCTTGCCAAAGTTTTGCAATGATAAAACCGAGCCTAATGCGATGTGATGTCGCCGAGCGTACATTATTGTTTAAGTCTCCATTGAGTATAAATAAGTAACGAGCCGCCACTGTGACGAAGGTCCGTCCGAAAGGAAGTGACCTGTCACGGGACCCGGACTTTTGAAATATGCCACTTTTTACCGAGTTCCAGAATTAATGCGTCGCCATCTTAATTTTGGACCGGGTAGTGGGTATCTTCAGCTTCCCGGCGGAGGAAGGCGGCGGGACATAATCGCTGAAGGGTTTATTTCCCATTCCTTTTTTTAACTTGACAAATTTATTATATCATTTACGTGGCTTAGCCCCAGAGATATTCGTCAAATTTAAAGGGTTATTCAAGTCTCTCTCCCCATCCCCCCTCCCTTTGAGTGGCTTAAAATGATTTATGATCGGGCCGGCCCTTAGCTGCTACTCAATATATATAAAGACATTACTGATTTCGTATATGAAGGGTAATATTTTATTAGTAAGTAAGTACATAATAAAACATTAAAAAAGCCATACTAAACTATTATAAAGTGGTGAATTTGGGGGGCGGGTTGGCTACCATCTCTCTCTCACATATTAAAATAATATTGTGCATAATTCAACAGCATCACAAAACTAGTATGTGGTCAGCAAACTTCCATAATAAACCAAACCCAAACTAATAAATCAACTGACTGAAAATTAATGTCTAAGGCAACATTGCTAATTTCATCACTCACTCCTTCAAATATATACTGTTTGCAACCTAATCCTTAATTATTATGGTTAGCAAGCTTTTACTAATAATCAACTAGCTAGTGTTATGGCTTGTAGTTAACATGCATATTATTTCCGTAATGTAGGTTTTATGGAATGATTTTAGGGAATTCTTTATAACACTGGCCAGGGGGTATGTGGATATGTAATGGAAGGCCATTAATTCTGCATGTTTTATAAAAATATTTATATTGATAGTTAGAATTAATGCCATCTACCCCGTGTTAGATAAATATTTCCAAAAGAAATAAAATTAATATTAATAATAATAATATCCTCCCCAGTGTCGTGGTTTAACACTGGGGAGGATATTATTAATAAAGACTCATTTCCCTTGGATCTTTATTAATTTTTCTAATGGGTCAATGAAGCTTTGGAATCCTTCTGTTTTGCCAACCAACCATAGTGGCACAATATCCCTTTAAAAAACCCCAAATAGAGAGGTTACGTTAAAGAGATATAACATAACTAAATATATAATCGTTAGCATTTTTTTTTCTAATAAACCAAACCAATCAAAATCAGATAAAATTCTTATATATTTCTAATGGTTTTCTCACCACAGAACAAGTATGCCTTCGGAAGGAAAACCCTAAGCTCTTTCTTCTTTCTAGGAAACCCCTATTTGAGGAAGTCTTTTCCATGACGAAAGGATTGCTATCGCGCCAAGGTTAGTATTCATTTTCGATTTATGACACGTTCTAATCAGATAACGCTTAGAAAAAACGAATACCGACCCTACTTGCCTGGACACAGTCGGGAGGGTAAAAT
>JAGXCT010034476.1:0-85598 GCA_022495035.1 Philopotamus ludificatus
TTGGGCAGTGGCCTGCCTCTATTGCGCACGGCACACGGGCGCTTAAAGGTTAATATCCGGATAATTTTATTTTAGGACATTGATAGAATCACAACCTTAATTAATTACTGGACCGTTGTAATGTCGATATTTTATGATTGAACATTATTTGTTTCAGATTATCGACAAGCATACGGGAATTGGAAGATTTCCGTAAATTGTTGCGGTAACATGAGAGATAATCGATCCAGCGAGATTAGAATGTTGCGGCTCGAGATGATTGCGAATCGAACCGGATCGATTTGGCATACGTTTAAAAAGCACAAATTACATTATTAGCTTTATTTAATTTATTAACTCCAGTGTATGTGACGTATATTTATATTTTATTCTGTGTGCAGTTTCCACAATTTTATTTTACGCATAGAGGATATATACAGGGATATGTTTTTGCAGTGCTCTCTATGGTGTTATGCCTAAATTTGCACGCGTCAAACGTGAACGATATATATATAATTTAAAAAATATGTGCTAATTAATCAATTATAATCGTACGCTCATTATATATTTATATTAAAGTGGTGGGAAAAGTTATGATGTGCTCTCCTTATTATGCTTTAAATTAATCAAGGGCTGTGGAGGAATATATAGCACGAATATATAAAAGTGATTTATTAATATATTAATTATTAATTAGGTAGTGAATAATATATAAAGGTTATGTTTGCAATTATGATTTTCTCACTTCTCTCTTGATAATAAAGGCTGTTGTTGTTTTATATTTTAATAGCAAAAATATAGATATGTTTTTATCCGAATTGATTGAAACGATTGTTATTTTATTATATTTCTTTAGACCAAAGAATAAATTCACGTATTTTATTTTACGCTCATTTTACATATATTTTTGTATGAAAATATCGAACCCATGTACTTGCAGATCTTATTTTGCCGGCATCACCCGATTCCCTTATTCTATCTTTTAATGAATATATTTATTATATTAAATTTAATCAAATACCGCGTCGTTGAAATAGTTTTACTTGAGAATAGAATTCGATTTATTTTTAATAATTACGAGACGATGTCTACAGCATCTGTAACGTAGCTACCATATGAAAAGAGAATCGGGTTGATATATATAATATAAGATAAAGCGAAAATAAAGACAGTATTTTTTTTTATTTAAAAACAAATTGTTTATATAAAAACCCTAGATAACTTCCATTCTTCACGTGCTTGTCGTTGTTGGAGTTGACCGAGTTGAAAACAGTCATCAATCGATGACTGTTTTCAACTCGGCATCGTTTCCATCCTAATGAGTTTCCTCGCCGCTACTACTGGATAAGATCTATATAGAAAGATTTAGGTTTGTAAGGAGTAATATTGGGAAGGAAAATTGCTGTAGGTAAAACCTGGGATAATCATATCTTTACATCGTTAGTGACAGAGATACTAAGAGGTGTTTCTAACCAGGTTCACGCCCAGAAGAACTGGGACAATACATACATCCTTTATCGGAGACTGGTAACGTCAGTTTAAAAAAATTGAAATGACACGAGACTCACTCGCTGAGCGTATGTGCCTTACCAGACTCGAATGGCAGTCGAGTCACACACCCTTTTTGTTTTCATACCCCAGAGATCCAAGCCTTTGTGGTATGCGTTTTTTTGTAAAGAGTTTCCCTCTAAGCCATTGCTGACTTGGGACGTTTATCTTTTACCATTTATGGGTTTGGATTTTACTCTTCCGACTGTCCAGGCAAGTAGGAGGAGGTTTGCCTCGGTATTCATTTTCCTCTTCTCTATGCGTTATCTGCTTATAACGAGTCACAAGTGATTATTAGCAATAGCAATCTTTTAATCGTGGCAAAAACCTCAAAGAAAGAAGATGTGACTAGATTATTTATCGGTCAATAACTTAGGGTTTTCCTTCCCAGGGCATACTAGTTCTGTGGTGAGAAATTCGTTAAGTAACGGATTATCTCTCTAAAAAATTTATTGATATTTTTATAAGAGTACTTCACCTATGCCAAATCAAGACGTCATTATCATTATCAAGACGTGATAAGAATTTCTCAAGACGAAGCTCAACATTCTTGATGATCTCATACACGTCTCATTCAACGGTGTAACTTGGATTTGTAACGGATTGCTGAAGCCGAAACGGAAAGATAGGAAAAGAAAAGCCACAAGCATAGATTTATATATGTAGCCGTACCTGAAGGGTCCTAACAGCGGCTAAGTAAATGGCTGCACAGGAGCGGCAAGCCCAGTACCAAACATGGTACTGTGTAAGACAAAAGTATAGTACAGGGTAATAAGGAGTAGAATTATTAATTAAATTATACATATAAGAGCAGAGTGATATACGGTGGCTGAATGACATTTACAGGTACAAATATAGACAGCCAGGGCTTTAAGCATCATGAGTAAAACAATTTAGAGTAAAACAGTATAAAATATTACATCTAGTTTGTTAAATGACATAATTGGTGAGAACAAGAAACTGTAGTGGTCGCACTTTGAGGATCTCTGGATTCAGAGATGTCTAGAAGATTAAGTACATGTGACATTTTTAGTTTTAAATAAGCTTCGGTCTGCTGTAAAAACCCTCTAAACATTGTACACGATACGTGATAAGACAATGGAGAGTTTTATACCTGCAACTCCTTATCAAGAAAGAGTGGCCTACAGTATCGAGAGACAGACCACCTGCAAGGGATTAGGCCATTAGCGACAAGATGCTAATTGCTCGCATTTAAGATTGTAACACGCAGCTGCAGAAGATTTAAATTAGATTTTTTCATTGCTATTGCAAAAACTCACTACCTGACTAATCCGTTCCCACGGAACGTTCGGTCAGGAAGGGGAACCGTCCAGTATAAATAGGGCGCCCCGAGTCGAAAACATCAGAGTCAGGTTTACTTCTAAACCCGAGGTGTACCAGATACCATTGACTGGCGATGCTCGTCGGGAAGAAACTATCTCTCTCCGATGCCTCCGAGGCGCTGACTTCGATCGCTGGCGTAAAATTGCAGACACTCGAGCTGAGCTGCGAATTTTTGTGCAACGTTATTCTTACGCCCCTGAAGCCGTGACCTTCACCGTAAGCAGACACAATATCGGACGTCGGTGACACAACCACAAGAATCTTCGATCATATACCGACTAGGGAGTCGGTAAACCGGAAACTGAATCGACGTCGCTCGCTGACGCAGTGAAGAACCGACGCGTCGCTTTTTATCAATAATATTCTTCCTGCATTATGTCTGTATGTTAAAATGCGCACCAATGATACCGAGTGTCATTACTAAATAATCTTATGGAGTCGAATTAATTTATCCGCGGAGTTGAACCCTAAGTTGTTTATATTTATTTTATCTTACCATATTATTAATATTTTAAATAAAATATGATCGGAATATACTTTTTTTAATTTTTAATCTCGCTCACACAAAGACACATAGATCAAAATATTGGAATATATTTCAAGAAAAAAACTATTATTATTATTTTAATAATCGCGTAAAAAATCCTAGCGCCAATCCAGGGATGAGTGTACTTAATTTACACGGTCTTATTTAAAACATTTTAAGCATCATATTTAACAATTATTAATATATTAATATTCGTACAATTACGTGGCTGAATATTTTAAGAAATATATTTAATTATTCTTGAAATTCGCATAAAGTTGAATATTTAACGCACATTAAAACATTAATAATAAAAATAAGTATAATTTTGCGTGGAAATTCAATTACTATTGAACAAGTTAAGTATTCCGAACTGTGCGAAGATAAACGCTATAGCAATTTGTCTGAAATCGTTCTGAATAGTAATGACGCTGAACTAAGAATAATTTAAATTCAGTCCACTTATTTTTAGACGAATAAAATAAATATTTTTTTTTTGATTTTAATACAAAAATGCTGTTTTTTTTCATCATCATCATCAGCATTTTTTTTTATTTCAATTCGTATTTTTCAAGCACATTTCGTCTTCAATTAAGTTTTGCGTCGAAAGTTTGCACAGTCGTCCGTGTAACTTTCAATTTCAAAGTCAATAATATTTCATAATATTGAAGCAACAATCCGGAGAATCGACGTCATGTTGAATTAAACCTCGGATGATGATGGTAAAAAAAACAATTGTTGCGAAAATCTGCGCGAAAACGCGGCAATTAACCTTTCGACTCGACGACTCTCGCTTTCTCCTTAGTTTCTGGTCTTAATGATTAAATTTGTTCGGCCGTGTTATTAATTGAAACCTTCAATTCAACTATTCGCGGTGGGGCGGGCGGAGGTGAAAGTGGGCAGTCGGTAGGGTCGATCAAACGGGGCCCTGCCGCCGGTAAATGAAGCGTCTAAAGCGTCGCGGTCCGTCGACCCCCGATACATAATGAAGTTCCGAGGTTTGAGGAGGTGATGAATTACAAAACTCGACGGCAATAAAGCCGGTAATAAACAGTCGATTCGGCAGGCGTTTTAAGTGTTGTTTATTTTAACGGAGGGGGCATTGAATGGGTTAAAGCCCTGTTTAGAAAGTGAGATCTCCGGGAAGAGTAAACAGGATGGATGGTGCTTCTGTGAATGGAGTGGTTGTTTGGACGCAAGGTGCTCCTTTGATTGGGGCATCTGAAGAGGCGCTCCGAGGTTATGTATCCGGATTAAATGCATTTGACGAACGAAGTGGAGGTGTTAATTGTCGAGCGAGACGTTCACAAGCGCATTCCTCTTCGTTCTGTTGAGCTTATGCGGTGGTCCATTGCTCTGTACATTGTCTTCGGGGATGAGAGTATTGTTCAGCAGCGGCACAAACACACTGCACATGATGAGCGTCCTGGGATTAATATCCATTATATATAAAACCGGATGGGCAATTAAATAATTAGACATTAGCTCCAGTATTAATTTCTGGATCTGGATGAACTGAATTTAATCCTATCTAACATTAATATTATTAACTACTTCATGAGCGAATTATTTTTGCAAAAACGTTCTAAAAAGATGTATTTTTTTTGTTTTTAACCACATTTGCGCAAAAAAACGTATTTCAGGTATAGCTTTCAGAGTCGTAAAAGTAGGTGAAAAGAATTGTTATCAGGCAATAGCAAAGTAAGAAATGCTATTGGAACAAAATGGGACGATCCTTTGAGTGATCCTTTCATAATTGACGAAGACATAATGTAATACAACTGTGATTAATTTATCTGGTTTCACACGAAGATACGCGTGAGCGGAAATTGGAACAACTTTCATAGCGACGCGTATTCGTATCAACGCAACGGAAGCGGTAAAAATAATGTCTTATATTAAATTGTGCCCTAAAAGACTTAAATATTCTTTCAATCTCTGGAATTTATGAAAACGCATTATCCTGCGTAAATTGTGTCTGATCTTAATTTTAAGATGATTGATTGAAGATCTTCAAACGTGTCGCCATCTGCAGACCATCATTCAATTATTAGTTCAACAAGAAAACAAACAAAAAGTCGCGCCGATGGGGTTAAAGACCCCAAGTTTTTCTTGGCTAACTCTATTACAGTCAGCCCTCCTATAACGCGTCCTCTAAATTGCTTTTCTTCTACAAAATGCTAATACTTCCGAGGTCAAATATACGCAATCTACATATTTCGTAAATACATAATGCATTGTAAGAGATGAGTCAACGCTCTTTGGTTGACAGGGCATTTTGTAGAAGACAGCGATTAAGGAAACGATTATAGGAGGGCTGACTGTAATATAAATCCTACGTCACAACCTTTCCGTATTTGTCTCAAAAATTTTAAAAATAAATATTTTAATTAATAATTGCCCTTTATTGTCTGAAATTGCGAAAAAAATAAAAGCGCGATGTTTTTTCTACATTAGGTACGATGTTAACTGGGAATTACCGATATAACGTACGGTGATACGTGCTGCGAGAGATCTGTCGGCGGCGAGCTTATTCTGCGGCGAGACATCGCCGAGTGCGCGTGTCATTTACGAGGTATTCAACATTGGCGAGAATTGCCGGACCCGTCGATCGTGATGTGGTCGAAGAGCTGCTCGCTTTTTTATAAGTAGAGCCTATTGGCGTGGAATACAGCCAGCACTATTTGACACTGATGAAATTATATTACAGCAATATTGTATTAACAATATTATATTCTGACAATATTGGTTTACTGACAAGATTGTATTACTGACAATATTGTTTTACTGACAATATTGTATTACTGTCAATATTGTTTACTGACAATATTGTATTACTGACAATATTGTATCACTGTATAATATTATTGATGGTATGACAATGTTTTATTGTATCATTTTCCAGCCACGAGACACTCATTCGTTGAGCGTATGGGTCTTATTACATTTTAAATGAATTATTTTTATTTAAATAACCTTCTAACCCGAAGTACGTCAATACATTTAACCTTCTTCTTGGGTCAGCATTCTCATGTCTAAGGATCGTGACCACTCTTGTTCCGAACCTCCTTGATTTTGACACTACGGGATCCTCTGCATCCCGCTACTATGGTGGAGACTCTCATCTGGCGGTCTTCATCAGGTCGCTCTAATAGATAGGTCCTCCGTCTGTAGAGTAATTGCTTCAGGGGTATATAACATTTTTAAAAAACACGTGCAACGCATACAACGCCGCCGCTACAGTATATCTATACATTAAACAACACTTTTTTCCTTTTTAATTATTAATTTAAAAATCGCGGCATTTCTGGAATAGTAATCTCAAAAGGCTCAGCAACCAAAGGGTTAAATAGCGATGAAAGGATCCACTCACCATGTATGGCATGGTCGCGATGGTTCTGATTAGACATTAATGTACTCACAACGTACCGTATACTGGAAAATCTCATACCTGAAACAAGAAAACAAATATATCAATATATATGGGCGCCATTATATGGGCGCCTTATGAAGCACTACTCGAATTCCCTCAGATTAGAGATGCAGAAGAAATTAGTATCTCCGGGGAGTTGGATTCTACCCAAGTTTATACCCCAGCGCATGGGTGCAGGGTTGCCTGGGGTATATAACCCTTGAGAAAAGAAGGTCGATTTACTTGGCAAAGCACTTCTTCAAGCTATTGGTTGGCGCAGTACATAACCTCCTTGTACTGTGCGAGTTGCCCTTATGGGCGCCACCTCACTACCATCGAGCTCGTTCGCGTGTGCTTTTTCTTCCGCCAAATGCGAGGACAGGTGCACTCAGAAACTCTCCGGTAACCAAAGCTATTACTCTGCTCAACCACTTGGCCGAATATGTGGATATATTCGATGTCAAATATAGCCATTTGTTGATATCTATGAAATTTTATAATTCACTGTAATTTATTGTAATATATGTTGTTTGTTGTGTTATATATTTTCTCATGTATTATTATGTGTTATGCGTGATTGGCGAACTGGGTCATTCTGTAATGCCAATCGCGCATTGTCTTTAATAAATAAATAAATAAATAAATATAAATATGAAAACATATCTAGACATTTTTTCCAAAAAGGTATATTTCGAAGAATAAAAATGGTTATTCGTGATGTGCTTTAAAGCTCTCGGCGACCTCTCGCAGCACGTGTCACTCGCATGTTTCATGCGCGCTCGGCATATCATACTGGATGCGAGTGAGAAAAAACATCGCGCGCATGTCAACATCAGCAAATATTGTTGTTTTTATTTTTAGTTGTTTAATTTAAAGAACAATGATTATTTATTTATAATACTTTCTAGACTTTTTTAGACAAATATAAAAAAAATTGTGACATATAAGATTTATATTAGAAGAGTTATTTGAGAAAAATATGGTTGTATAATTAGGGCTCTCCCAGATACTTTTAATATCATTAAATGATCCATCGCGATGGCTTGAAAACAAACGGCGTCGTCCGAAGGGGGTTTATCGGAGACCCCAAGCATTTCAAGTCATTGGTGATTTTTTAAAAAAAAAAAAGGATTTTTCGTAGAAAATAATTTAGTTAGTTTTATAATTAGGTCGGTATTTTAGATTTTTTAAGCGCTGACTGAGGTCTCGCAGCACATGTCACTAGTACGATACACTCGCATTTGGCATATCGTACCGGATGCGAGCGAGAAAAAACATATTGTTGATTATTGTGACATTTCCCTCTCTAAAATGGTATTTTTATATAAAATACACATTTACCTATATTTCTAATGCCCGAGAAGTAGGTCGCCAATATTTTATGAAAATATGCTGCGACTGTAACACAAGTTTTATATAGTTTTTTTTTCAATATTCAAGATCGATATTCTATTACCATAAAATATGAAAATATTCCACGAAAGAGCGATTCGACACTACACGATGATTACCATATTATCTTAAAGTCGTATTATTATGCAAATATTAATACTGGCCACAGTTCCACAGTTTGGATTCAAAATCGCATTAGCATAATAACGAACGATATTAGCAGAGTTGTGTCTGAAAAAAAAATAATCGAATTATCACCATTCGTGTCCATGAAAAAAAAAATGGTGATTGATTCGGTTACCTCCCACCCAAGATCGTACATATAATTATCCCAGATCTCAGTTACTCAATTTCGGTACTCGGTAAATACACGTGTAATTCACAATCGTGGTGATCTTCACAGGGGTATGTTGTTAAAATCCAATTTCGGTGATTGGTTTCTGTTTAGAGGAAAACAAACGACGCCGAGCCGAATAATGGTTTAATCAATCTAAAAACGTTTCATGTAATATATTTCATTACACACACACACACACACAAAATAATCACTTCCTATTCCCCGATGCTTTAATAAATAAATATATATTTTTTTGTGAGATCTAAACACCGAATCTCACGAAATATGCCGTGGTATGACACAATAAAAGCAACAGGTCCACACGAATAAAAAAACGGATTCCATGGAATGTACTCGATTTACGACGATAAGATCAAAGCTCGATTTTTTTTACGCTCGATACAGAAATTAAAAAGTCATGTCGCCTTTGCCGGTCAACGGATGAATGTCCTTACCATGGATCGGCAACCATTTCGTTCATGCTCGCATAGATAATTGTGTCGATTATTATGCATTATTGCGCATTATAAAACTATGTATCCGTATTGCATTTAAATAAAGCGTTATGCGCGGTAACAAACTGCAGTAGATTCTCGATTATCCGAGCGCGGGTTATCCGTGTGTGAAAATTATAGCAAAGATAAAACGGAACATACATAAAATCCTGTTGATTCGCTGTAGAGGAGGAACATAAGAGAATTGAGATATTATTATTTTTATTTTGAATAGTCAGGTATTGTCATAACCGTATTGTTATTAGTGCATAATTCCGATGGGGTATATTTTTGACCCCGAGTTTGTGATTTTCCTCAAATATTTTTTTTAAATTTATTTATAATAATGAATCTTTTTATCGTTCTGTACTCAATATGAGCAAGAAATAACATCGCGAATGTGCAAGTGCGAGCGAGAAAAAATATCGTGCTGTGCGAGTGAAAGAATCCACATGCGCCGATCCGGATAATAAGTAGACAAATTTTAAATTATATCAATATTTTGGATTTTTCTACTAATATATACCATTAAAAACTATTTTATTTATAGAATAATCCATTTTTTTAAAATGTCAAGGAATTGTCGAAGAATTTATCAATATATTGATTTTAAATATTTGGGATTACATTCATATTATACATAATAGACCCTATCGGCCAACGGCGTTGGTTCTGAGCCGTCGTGATGGATCGGTTAATTCTTGCTTTACGAAAAGAAAAATAAATTTTATAACGTCAAAACAAACACGGTAAAATAAAACTAAATACAAGTAAAACGAAGTCCGCTTAATAGAAGCCAATTCAAAATATGGGATTAGGTCTTTTAATTTTTTTCTGTAAATCATATACGAAAACATTTTTCAATCGCATATTTTAGAAGACCTTGTTGTTATTGTGTTACCTAGCCGTGCCGATGGGGTCTATTTGGAACCAAGTATGGATTTTTCTCGAAAAAAACTTTTGATATAATTCCTACATGTCCCAAACTTTTTGTATTTGTCTATAAAAGCCTACAGAATAAATATTATAAATAATCATTATTCTTTATTATCAGCGTTGATTATTTTTCACTCTGTACCGGATGCGAGCGAGAAAAAACATCGCACATGTGCAATTGCGAGCGAAACGTATTGGTGACACGCGTGGGTCGATGAAAATTTCATCAATATTTTGACTTGAAATGCTTGGGGTCTATTTTCATACATTAATTTCATACTAAATAGACCCCATCGGCCGACGCCGTTGGTTTCGAGCTGTCGTGACGGATTGGTTAATGTTACGTGTTATTGTTTTGTCACGTGTTATAGAAAACTGCGGTATAGCAATTAATTAATAAATAGTTTAAGTATAAATATAGTAATATAGTTCAATATAATAAATAATAAAATCCTATTACAATAATATTCGTTTTTTATTATCCGCGAGGTCATAAGTCCGGATAATTGGAAGCCTACTATATTATTTATTCGAAACAATTAATTATTTAATTATAAGCAAAATATAATCAAATTTGTTGCAAAAAACCATTTCACCCACTTTGCACGACGACTGCGTAATTAATCGTTCGCACAAATCTTGAATAGCCACGCCCCCTTTTTAAAAAATCTAAGCGTCAGCATCGTATTTGTAAAATATTTTAATTTAAATAATATTATTGTATATAAGAGGAAAATGAAGCTGATTTACTTCATCCGAATGAAAAATAATTGATGTATTGATTTCGTTCAATTTATAAAAAAAATATAAGAAGCCCACTCCCCTAATTTTGTATGGCCTTGGCTTCTATAACGCGGGTTTTCTATAAGGTGGTCCTGATTTATTTGTTAAGGAGGGCTGACCGTACTAACTAAAAACTCATCTGAAATTCAATAATTGTTTAATTAAATCGATTCTGTAAAAGAATTCGTCTAATTAAACTCAATTTTCTCTTAAAAGAATTATTATCCGTAGTTTCTTAATATTTAAAAAAAATATCTTAACCGTTGTTCGGTAACTTTGCGTAAAATATCACTACGGTTAACCCTTTTATAACGCCCCCTACCATACTGCAGTTTTCTATAACGAGTTAGATGGTCTCTCCTATAGCGCTCTTTCTTGGAATATACATTTTTATAAACAAACGAAGTTTTTAAATAGCCCTTTACCTACATTTTGTATGGTTACCCTGACTTCTATAAAGTGTAAATTTATTCGTAATAGGAGGGTTGACTGTATTGGAATATTTTTCATTCTAATAACTTTTATTAATAAACTATCAGACGTATGTTAGAATGAACTGACTAAAATAAAATGTATATGCAATTGAGAGAGGATGTCTTTAAAACAAAGATATTATTTTTTTGCTGAAAAAAAGGGAAAGGTACTCAAATTAAGATAATATTAAAAAAAATATATATTGTGTGTATTTTTTATCAAACCATCCATTAAATATTTCAGATAATTTATATTTTTTTATTATTATATATGTTTGATATTTCAGCAAGATTTTATTAGAAACGGAATCGGAGATGCATCGTCGTGCATTCCGCAGTGTATGCAAAAATTTCAGGAATCTGTTTTCGCAGAAAGCATACGGAATTAAAGCGGAAGACGTCGTCTGATATTTCAAAGAACATGTCGCCGGATAAATTTCCCTCTGAATATCAAAGGAGAATAACATACAATAGTAACATATTTCTGAAAAATTAATTCGGATAAGCAATGCTGAAACAAAATAATGAATAATAACGGCCCGAGGCCCAATACTTTCACTGTCACGATCGTTTGTTACACAATACGTCAATCCGGAATTCGCACCCTCCGAATATTGTATTATTATTCTAGAATGTGCTAGACTATCTGTGCGAATTTTTGTTAACCCCACAGCCCACCGTGATGGATTGTTTCATGCCAGACAGCTTAATCCGAATGTTATGTGTGGCTGAAACCTTTGTGGCAATCTAAGTTTTCTAAATAAAATAAATAATTTATTATTAAAAAAAATGTTTAACAGCCCTGTTTTGACCGGAATTGATATATCAGTGACGCACATAATCGGTGCACGAGCATGAATGAGCGATTAACAAACAATTTAAATAAAATATCACCTCTGGATTTATTTTTTCAGCAGTTTTCGCATAGTGCTTAGTGAATTTTTGCGACATTAATTTTTAATTTAAAATTATATTCTCTGACATTAATTTTTATTTCAGAACAAACTTAACTGCGACACTTTTTTCGGCTTATTAAAATTACACCGCCATATTTATATTCATTATTAGTTGCTGAATTCTTTTTTTAATATAATTTAACTAGAGAAAAAAGTATGCTGAATAATTAATATTTATTATTTCGTGTACATATTAAATTAAATTAAAAATTATTTATCATTTACAGTTTGACCATATGGTACATACATACAAGTATGTAAATCTTGACTGACGTAAGTTGTATAGATTACATAGATTACAGATAATCTCATAGATACTCGCATGTTGATGTATATTATTTATATTTTAAAAAAAATGTATTAAACATATTTTTTTCTATATAAAAAATAATATAGAATACATTTAAACGGAAAGATTGACAGTACGACAAGATGTAGAATTAATTGTGGATCTGATCGACATTAGAATCGACATATTAAAATTCCTGTATTTCCAGAATGTCAGGATGGAAAGACGTTGAATCATCATACGAGGAATGAATGAACAGTTATATTTAAATAATAATAGTAGTATATGGCAGTGATGACAAACCTAGATATTTATAGCATGATTGGGATTAAATATATAGATAAAAGTAGTTTTTCTTATGAAAAAGGTTCGCCATCACTGATATAGCGCATAAAATAATGTAATAAATAGTAACTAAAAAAATATATTTTAGTATCCTTATACATGTATACACTTTTAACCAATCAAATTTCATATGGGCGTGGCTTAAATTTGCAAGCGTCGATTTGATTCGTCATTTTTTTAAATGCATAGATTCTCAAAGTTTCACAATATTTATTAAATATTTTTATGATTAACTAAATGTTTAATAAATACAATATTGTATAGTAAGTAAATCATATTTTGTTTTAATTAATGCGCAAAAATCTAACCTAATAATAGGTCTTTGATTAAATGACATAATTAAAATTTAGTGGTTTTAGCAACTAACGTTCAACGAATTATTCATTTTATACTTATTTTATAAAAAAAAAAGAAATCACAAAAAAATTGGGTTTTAAAAATACTAGGACTCCAAATTATTATGCCTAATACAGTCCGCCCTCCTATAGCGTTTCCTCTAAATCGCTGCTTTTTATAAAATTCCTTATAAACGAAAGAACATTGACCAACATGTATTATAGATTTACGAAATGTATAAATTCACCTTAAAAATATTAGAATTTTGTATAAAGCAGCGATTTACAGGAAACGTTATAGGAGGGTTGACTGTAATTATTAAATATTTTATTTCACCATATGATTCGAAATTGATATGATATTATATAACATATGTATAGTCAACCCTCTTATAGCGCTTTCTACTATAGAGCGGCATCTGCAGCAGTGCATCCTATAGTGCTCCATTCTAGAAAGTAGTTTTCTACGAAACACTAAACTTTTAAGGTGTATTTCGTAAATATCTTATACACTACGACGCGAAATAAAGGTCAATGCCCTTTGGTTGTATTATTTTGGTTCAATTTGCAAAATATAATATAAAACAAACCTAACCCCGAATTATGTATGGGTGCGTAGTCTTCTATAGCATGGTCACTATTTCTATAAGGGTTAATTACATTCTTCTCATTTCACTTGAAATAAAGGTCAATACGTTCTTGTTAATATCATTTTTTTTATTGCCTATTTATAATAACTGTAAATTTGCCCCTATTGTATATTAGGAATTATTCTTTAGGAGCCCAATTTTAGAAAAAATATTTATAAAATACAATAAACCCTTTTATAGCGTTTTTAGTATCAAGCGGCGTATCTACAAACCGCAATCTTTTAAAATTACATATTTCGCAAATATGTAATACGTTACAATACAGACGAAGGTCAATGACCTTTAAATTATTAATATCGTTCAATTTACAACGGATTCTACGGAACTAAGAGGAGTCAGGCCGCTATCCAGGCCAATTCGGTGACGTGTGTGCTACAGGAGGTGCCCGTAGCACCCGATCAGAACAGTGCGACCTGTCCCGTATTTAAAGAACCTAGATAACCTGGAGGAAGACCGTCACCGTCCGTCTGTCTCAAATTATAATATTATTAAATAATATAATTACAACAAATGTTGAGCATCTGCGCTCTAGGTTAGGTTAGACCAAAGATTCTCAATGTGCCTTTTTTTAATTAAAAAATATTTAATTACAGGTAGCCCAAAACAAAATATACACAGCTTGAATAGAGTCGAGCGTTTCCGCGTTGGATAAAATCATGGTTTTGCAGGTAATATCCACAATTCGGTGAGGTGTGTGCTACAGGAGGTGCCCGTAGCACCCGATAAGACCATTGCGACCTGACCCGTATTTGAAGATCCCAGATAACCTGGAGAACGACCGTCACAGTCCTCGCATCAGGGTTGGGACGAACGTTTCTCCCACTTGGATAAATAATAATAATGTCTTCTATAGAGCTGCTTTTTATAGTGTAATCCCTATCTCAGCGTTATAGGAGGGTTAACTGTTGTTATGGAGCAATCGTATTTAATATGACCGTGTCTTATAATTGCATACATTGATCTGATTCGTCATTGTTTATTATTGACACAGATTCTCAAAGAGTTCTGTTGATTTTTTTTTCAATGAACATCATTTATAGCTATCTTAAGAAGAGCACTAAAAGCATCCATTGTGTCCTCGGTTCATAATGCTTTGCCTTGAAAGAAAATAATTTTACGGCCATTTTACATTCAATTACCCGAACGTATGCTGGAGAGTTTCAATTGCGACATGTTTTTGGACTAAACTTAAAGCCAATTGTCGTGTTTGATTTATAGTTGGTCGTAAATATGTACGTATCTACAGCATCGAGACGTCGTAAACGTGTTTCTTATTAGTTGGGGCCAAGCTTTTGCATCGTGTAAATTATTGCCAGAGGATAATTGAAGCAGGCATGAGGGAGATCCCTCACAAATTCATATCATAATCAAACAATCATAAAAATTATGGTCTATGAAATGTAATTTTCATATCTCGTTTCATATTCGGCTCGGGTAAATTTAAGTTGAAAAATAATTCCGGAAAATTCCGGAAATATCCTGTCACATCACTCGCCCGGCTGAATATCAAATTGAATGAATTTTTCATCTGAGCGTGCACCACGGCGAGGCGTTTTGTGAGAGCGACGCCGGGCGCCGCCACCGTCGAATAAATGAATTAGCGCGGTGGCGATCGACAATGGCCAGTTGCAAATTCAATTTGCCAATGGCGCCTGCCGGGCCAGATTCCAATGCCCATTGTTGTTTGATGCGCCACCCGGTTTTATCGAAAAATTAATAACAACGGATTGAAAATCACGAGCGGGATGAGGGCGACCGGTTATTTATTCATTTTGATTCAAATATCAGAAGGGTTTAAAAATTTAAACCGGTTTCCAGTGACCGGATATTCAAAACGCGAATTATAAATGGATTCATTAAATAATGTATAAAGAAAAAAATATAAAATATTTTTTCTTAAATAATCGGAAACCGGTTGTTTTAGGAGTATATAAATAGAGGTAGCCGCCCTCGGTTTACGTCGATTCATAATAACGCGGCTTAAAACCAACGGCGTCACCCGATGGGGTCTATTTACTATGGACAATAGACCCCAAGCATTTTAAGTCAAGATATGATAAATTCATCATCAATATCTTGACTAAAAATGGATTATTCTAAGTGTAAAAACAGTTATTCATGATAAGCTTTATAATTAGGTCTATATTTTGGATTTTTTTACTTATTATACGTTTCACTCGCACTTGCACATTGTACCGGATGCGAGCGAGAAGGAACATCATGTTGATTTCACAGGAAATTTCAGGGTGTTGTGGAACAAGGCAACTATTCTCCATACTTAACCTTCAGCTTTGACTAGGCTGGACTTTATTGGAATAAGGTAACAGCACGAACATTTATTTCTCGCGAAGAACGTTCTGCTCCAAGTTGCAATAGATAGATCAACTCTTTTTTTGGGATCATTCACAGATACAACGTGCTTTAAAGGGTCCAAATAAAGAGATATTTTCAGTTTATTGGAAATGGAACAAGACAGCAAGATGTGCAAGTTAATTTTGACCTACAAGGCACTTCTTCTCTTAGACAATACTCCAGGATTTTTTTAAAACCATGAGAAATAAGAATGCCATTAGATCTCAGGGTTGTTTAAATGCTTCCCAATACATATCTTTTGCAACCAATGGATCAAGGGGTTATTGCAACCTTTAATGTTTATTATCTCCGTACGACCTTCATGGAAATGATGGAAGTTTTAGTCACTCTAGACAAAACAGACAAGACAAACAAGACAATTATAGGTCTTTCGATATTTTGAAAGGCATTAAAAACATCGAGTCGGCTTGGGATGAAGTGTCAGCAAAATGCTTAAATAGAGTTTAAAACCACTCTCGAATGAAGACTTGGAAGAATTATGCAAAGATTTAGATCGTGAGCAGTCAAAGAAGGAAGAAAACAAAGAAGAAACAACGAGAGTTATGAAAACGGCCGATCTATAGCGATCCTTTTAACTATGGAAAGTTTGACGGACTTTATGAGTTAGACAAGGATTGTGAGGGAAGTACCAATGTAAAAAGGAGCATTATCGCATCCCTTCGACTATATTCCAAAATTCCTTATCAAAGAAAGTAAACATTTTACGCTGATTTAATAAGCGCCGGTATTTAATAAATAATAATGCAGATGTAGAAACATTGCATTATCAACCGCTCGATCAAAGTTTCCCAACAATATCATTATTTAACAAATATGCTAATTAATTATATTTTAGCATCAAATCGCAATTATACGAGCGTAAAATCTTGATATCCATAAAAAAATATTCCGCTAATGTATTCGCGTAAAATAATTCATAAAATCAAATTCGCATTAACTTTTTTATGTGCACCTTTTACGGCCCAAATTTTTAACGTATCATAAAAACGTCGAGATTAATTTAATTTAAATGAAATATTACTAACAAATACGTTAATTACATAATAAATATGAGCCGGGATTGACGAGCGTAAAAAAAATCGGGTAGAAACTGGATCGTTAGACGCATCCGCTTAGATAATAATAAGCAGTGCT
Source organism: Philopotamus ludificatus (assembly GCA_022495035.1). Classification (NCBI taxonomy): domain Eukaryota; kingdom Metazoa; phylum Arthropoda; class Insecta; order Trichoptera; family Philopotamidae; genus Philopotamus; species Philopotamus ludificatus. Next base: position 17,307 of record JAGXCT010034476.1, read on the forward strand.
TAACACTTTAATTGTTTCGATAATAATGTATTATCCACTACAGTGTGGTTGTAAAATATATGTATTCAATTAAAAAAATATTAAAAGCGAAACGGAAAATCAGAGCCTCTTAGATATATTTTTAACCTTTAGTTAAAATTCTCTCCTATCTTTAAAAGAGTGACAATAACAATATTGGTAATTATAGGCCAGTGGCTGTTCTATCCGGATCTGCCAAGCTGTTCGAGGTGATTCTACATATAAGTATAGTTTATCACATAGAGGGTAGACTCATCGATGAACAACAAAACTTTCTGCCCGGATACTCAACAGTCACTGGTCTGCTTAGCTTTTTAAACTATGTATCTCAAGTCACTGGATAAGGGGATCCAGGTCGACGCTATCTATAACTTTGAAAAGGCTTTTGATAAAGTCGATCTCTTGCGATTTTTTTCCACTTATTTGAAGTAGAGGAAACAGTACGTGATGCATGATTCCCTAACGTCATGTGTCTGCGATGCAACTTCGAGAATCCCACGGGGTTCAAATTAGAACCATTATTATTCTTTCTGTTTTATTTATAAGCGACATACAACACGTCCTTTCTTAAAATTTCTCACTCTTTGCAGATGACTTTAAACTATTTAAAGTAATTACCTCAATATGTGATGCCCTTTCGCTGCAGTTGAACAACAATTCTTTGCTAGAATAGGCAGTATTAAATCCCTTCCATTAAGGGTTTGGAAAATGTCAAACTATAACATTTTCTAGATCAAAGAAGCCAATCAATTTTATTTACACTCTTGGGAACCTAACTCTTTCTAAGCAATCGTCTGTTTAAGATCTTGATATTTTGTCCGATTCCAAGTTAAAATTCGGTTTACATGCTACAGGCTTTACCTTTCCGGAAATTCTTATCACATACATAGCACCTTAGTTATATGAGTAATATATGATACATTGGTACGTACCTTACGCTCGAATCAGAATTATCATCTGGGCGCCTAATCACACTTCGAATATACTCAGACTAGAGAAAATACAGAAGGAATTCTTAAGATTCTACATAAGGGAACTTAAATTTTACCCGAGCGTATACCCCAGCGTATGGATTCAGGGTTGCCTCGGGTATGTAACCCTCGAGAAAACCATACATTTTCAACTACAACTATTTACCATATCTGCATTATAAATAATTAAAAACTATATTATTACAAAAGTATTTAAATAATAACAAAATATGGCTGAGTTTTCCTGGAGGGCCCGCCTTACGGTGAGTCTAAATGTAGACTACCTCTGACAAGCCATCGGTGGCAACCATCGCATCTAAATATTCCTTAGAAATAATGGCGACCTACACCTAAGAAGGCAAGGGTAATATGTTGAGGGAGGAGAATCTCGCTCTGACCTGGCCGGCGTAAGTCACAAAAGCCCTGTAAGCAGGGATGGAGGAGACAAGGTCCTAGTGACAGACGGGGCCAGGGGACCGCCTCACTACATTGAGCATAGTCTCTCTTTCATTAGAAAACTCAGGTCATTCCCAAAGAATGTGTTCCGATGATTGTTCATTGGAGTCACAAAACTCGCAAGCCGGGTCATCCCTAAGGTCCAGACGATGAAGATTGGCGTTAAAGGAGCCATGTCCTGTGGCAAACTGGCACACGTAATGGTCCGGAACAAACCGATGCAGCTTAACTCGAGCTTGGGGAAGAACCGAAAACCAGATCTGCCCGTACTCTCAGCAGACCAACAGGATTGCCATGTCTTTTACGCAATACTATAGAGTCTTTTCTTGAGTGCGGCTTGGTCTAAAGCTTCGACGTCAGTCGGGAGAATGTCCTGGTCCCCAAGACGTGCTCGATAGCCACGAGGGATCAACCAGCCCGGATCTGGAGTTCCAAGTCGAGTGGCAGAACGCCGGCAAGGACCGACAGAACCGCTGTAGAGGCAGTCCTATAGGCCCTGGTCAGCGCGATAAGAGCAAGTCTTTGACCCAAAAGAAGGCGTCTCCAAACCAGAGATAAACTAGCCAAAAATTACTGGCGTATATTACGACGGATATAAAGATGCAAATATAGTACCGTCTCATTATGGTCAGTCCGCTCCCGACACACGATTTGAAACAACCTATAGAGTGTTTGGCCTTCTCAACAATTTGATTCTTGTGAGTCAACATTCCCAGGTTGCCTTCTAGTGTGTACTTCTTCAAGCTGTAGGTTGGCACAATACATGAACTCTTGTATTGTGTGAGTTGCCCTTATGGCCAAATGTAGCGAGAGTTACTCTCGGAAACTCTCCGGTAGTCAGAGCAATCAGTTTACTAAACCACTTGGCTTATTACGTAGATATTTTCAATGTAAAGTACCGTCTTTCGTTGATCTCTTGTGTGAGATTTTATAATTGAATATAGCAGATCAATTAATGACGATATTTAGATACTTTATCTGCGATTTTTTTTCTCTTTTATACCATATTGTATAGCTATTAATTATGCGTGGTTAGCGAATTGGATCGCTTTCTAATGCCAACCATGCATTGTCTTTAAATAAATAAATAAATTAGTCTACATTTTATATAAGCTGGAAGATCGTAGTTGTCGAGATAATCTTCGAGCGCACAGGTCCCTGCTCGTAAACTGTCATAGTTTGAAGTTTGAGCACGTACTTAACCTCCAATAACTGCATCAAACACTGCAGAAGACACTTTGGAAAAACTTTCCTGACACGTGATCAAATTTAATTAAATGCTTGTGCAACGCTGGCGTTAGTAATAAATACATTTATCCGATAATTTCATAGATGATTTATGTCCAACGAACGATCGCTGGATTCAATTGCTCAAATCCAAGTGCAGACGCGCTGGACCATCAATCACAATCCTTGCGGCCATTACTCACATAACCAATACTGGCCGTGACTTGCACCATATACGAATGCAATTCCAGCTACTGAACCCGGCATCCTTCATCCTTTGCCTGTATCAAAGGGCAGTCGAGATGTCATCGCTAACAAAAAGCCGCTTGAAAAGCAAATATCTGATCAGAACTGCGTCGAGTATTCGCTAACGAGTTGCATTCTGTCCTGTGACAGTGGACGACACCTGCAGTTTTTGCCGTAGATGCCGAGACACTATTAAATCTGGCGGGATTGAGCTGTAAAACTGGAATAACCGAGATTCATAACTGGACATCTTGGCTAAAAAACATAAAACAAGAGAGCCGCGATATATAAAGTGACATTGTGTCCAAAGATTATAATACCAGTCGAACAGAAACATCCTGTATATAATGATCGAAAATTAAATCAAAATAATTATCTAACAATTATGTGACTTATACCACTTTCATGATAATTTATTTAATTAAATCAATTGAAACAGAAATATTTACAGTAACGGTCATTGAAATACGTATGATTTTTTTTATTTTTCAGGCAAAATTCGTTGTTAGAGGAAGGGGTATGATATTTTTTTTAAATAGCCCTTTGGATGCCACGATGTTTTTTTATGAAGACATAATTAACTAATAGATGACATATATAACTTTTCCCAGCGCCAACTCTCCTATAGCGTTCACTTCTATAGCTTTTGCGGCGGTTTTTGTATAGCGTTCTTTTTAATTTTCAATATTAAATTAGAATTTTAGTAAATACAGTCAACCCTCCTATAACGTTTCCTGTAAATCGCTGTATTAAACATAATTCTTATATGTTTAAGGTCAAATTAGGCAGTTCCCTTTGAACTCCCCTGGCACATCTATTGCAAATGAAAACACTGAAAGAAATATGCTAGGTCAATACCCCCTCGCGCCTATAGGCACGAGCTGTTGTTATCCAACTAAACTCGTGCAAGGTCATTGATAAAAATATAAAAATGGGTGAAATGATTGATTTGCTTCAAATCTCAAAATACAATAAAAGAACCTAACCCCAAATTTTGTATATGTGCCTAACTTTCTATAGCGTTTTTTTTATTTCCTAGCTGAAAGCTATAGTAGGGTTGACTGTATATGATATATTTTAAATATATATATTTAAAAAAATGTTGTATACATACCCCTGAAGCAATACTCTGTAAATTTCAAAATGTATTGCATACTTTTAGTATATTACGATGCCGAGCCGTCATTTTGAGAAATAGCAGGTTAAACAGAAAAAGACGATTAAATCGGCTCGTGGCAACCAAAGGAATAAGTACTGTTTTAATTAACTACTTTACCAGAAGTAGTTGTGTATATTGGGATATAGTGAAAAAAATAACATTTTAAGGTTTAGTTAAACTGCAGTGACTAGAATTATAAAGAAATTCTAAAATGCTGTGTTTGTAGAGTGCATAAAAGGCACAGGATCAAAGCGGAAGACAACTGCTCCAGAAGATCATATTTTAAAAAGCAGTGGATATAAGAATATAATGCATCGGAGTTAGAAGAACCGAAGATAGTGCCGAAACGGTACGGAGAAGGCTCAGGGAAGATGGTATTATAGCAAGATCACCAGGGAAAAACCGACTTCTCCTGAAATAAATATACCCCAAAAGACTACAGTGGGTTTAAAATTTACAGGACCTGGACTAAAGAGGACTGAAGGCAAGTTATCTTCTCGGTTGAAAGCAAATTAAACTTGTTTGACTCGGATGGCATTCAGTATGAAAGTAGGTAAACAGGAGGAAGGCTTGACGAAAAATCCATAAGACGAATCCTGAAGCATCCAACAGAAAAAACGGTTTAAGGACGTTTTTCTCAATTTAGAGTTGCATTTAAGAATTCGAGAATTCTAGAGTCGAATATTGCCGGCCTGGATTCAAGCTGTTATAAGGGACCAATTTTTTTTTGTTTATTTTAATCTAGTTTTTAAGTACTTTTTCTCAAAATAATGTAAAAATCAGAGTGTTAATTTTAATTTAATTTTCAAATCGTGTTAATTTTATGAAAATAATATTATGTTATCCAATTTTACCTGAGTATCTACTGTTCAAAATAAATATATACTTTTTGTTGAAATGTAGAATAAATAGTATTATTTAAAAAAAATCCCAAAGCTGACACAGGTGCAAAGCTTTGGCCTTTTTTTAAGGATTTACTTAAATAATATACCTGAGTATATTTCAATGCAGTTCCGCTACCGTATATAGAAATGCATTTTAGCTTAAAATTCAGTTGATAAGTATTTTATTTATTTATATTTTTGTTATCGTAAACACTATGGCATAAATATCAACAACAATGTCCTTTTTAGGTGATAATTTTAAGACGTTTTAAAATTTTTCCGAGGTGAGGTGTATCGATAAGTATTATCTACAATATACGGTTAGAATAAATAAAATGATTTACAGCTATTTCTTGAGAATGTTTATGTTTTTGAATCAACATATGATTACGTATCTAAAAAGGATACTTGTCAGATGAAGTAATGCCTGGTGATTAATTCCAAAATTATTAATAATAATAAAGTGCGCATATTTGTTTGCTCATCCTTGTTATCCTAGTATTTTTTGTATAATTAGGATATCTAAGATAAATTGGCGTTTTTTTAATTTTATGAATCAAAGAATAATGTTTTTTGATAAAAAATATTCGCTATTACCATATTAATTTTTTACTTCAATGATTAAACTTTCACAGACCTCTTGGGGGTCTATGAAAGTTTGGGGTCGATGATATTTTTTCTATTTTAAATTCCTATATCTAATATTGCTACATCTTCCAATGGTGCACCATCAATGGTGGAAAAAAAATAGAGGATTTTAGCGTTTCTAATAAAAAGGTTATGATATTCTGACCAAAATTTGCAAGAAAATCTTTACTCTATTTTGCATATGTGTATTAAAGCAATAATCACAATTAAAACTTAGGTCTATGAATAAATTTATTTAGTTTAAAGGGATCTATGCAGGGCAAAGGTTGGAAATCCCTATTTTAGATATATTGTATTTATTTATTTACTTAAGTGTCCTTCTACCCTGAGGCGGGTCTTTGCCACCAGGAGGACACTACGCGATCTCCAGCAGAGACACGTCCATTTCAACCCTGATGTTAGGACTATGACGGTCCAAGATATCTTGGCTCTTCGAATAGAGGTCTTTATAGACAAACACGATTTTTAGAGATATTTTTTTATAATACTCATCTTAAGAAAACTTTAATTATATAATATCTTATCTGCCATATGCATTTCCATACCTTGATTAGATTATTTTTCAATTCGGTCCACCAGAGCATTCATTAACACTTTATGAGCCGCAAGGTTCATGGCATTTTTTTTCTGATGACGAAGTGGGGTATGGCTCTCACGCCAAAAGGCGTGAACGGCTCAATAACGCTTGGCTACAAAATCACGCCAAAAGGCGTGAACGGCTCATAAAGTGTTATGATATAGACGATATAAAATTTCATGAAACTCATTTTAAATCACCTAGTTTTTCCAAGAAGCAATAAAAAAAACCAGATAAGTGAAAATTAGTTATAAAAAATAAGGATAACTATAGGAATCTCAAAAATATCGCACGAAAAGGATGACCCCAAAAATTAGACGATGATATCCTGAAGACGACCATGGATTCAGATCCTCGTCAAACAATCGAGTAATTTTCATTGAAGATTGGCTAGCCATGGTCTATAGTACAGGAAAAATTGTACAGTCATGGAATTTGGATGCCTCATGAATTGGCGGAGACGGTGCTCGAACAACGGCGTACCATCTGCACGTATCTTGTCTCGGTATGAAGCCGATCCGTTTTTGCGGCGAAATGTAACTGTAGATGTTAGACTATTACAGACTAAAGAAGGTCTTTGTTGGTGTGGGGTAAACGAATTGTATCTGGATATAAAAGAGGGTGCTATACAATAATCCTGAACGAAAAAACAATGGCTTTCTTCCGGAGAAGCTCCTGTTTCGACCCTTCGACTATTACTAACAATAATGAATGTCCTTGGTGTGTGTGTGGTGGGATTTTTCTGGAATTATACACTATGAATTGCTTGAACCTGGTAAGACCTTTACAGCGACAGGGTATTGTGAACAACTCGAGCGAATAAAAAGACGATCTGTTTCGGTCAAAATAATACAGGAAAAAATAAGGGAGCTTGTAATGGAACTTTTAACATCCACCATATTCACCGGATCTCGCGCCGTCGTATTACTACATGTTTAGATCGTTAGAGTATACATTTGAAGGTAAAAAAAAAATTGAAAAGTGAAAACGCACTTGGAAAAGTTTTTCAATGAAAAACGAAGGACTTTTTTTATAAAGGGATTGAAACAACAGCCTTTACGCTGGCAAAAGTATTAGAAAACGATGGATAATAAATAAATGTTTTTCGATTACTTGATTACACTTTGATTACTTTTCGGTTCCCCTAATATGTATATCTCATGTTTACATTTGTATTGATTAATTATTCATCTCGTCCCTTTGATGTCGCTGCATCTTTCAAATAAAAACAAAACAAACACCAGATGTTTCAGTTTGATTTTTTGTCCGAAACAAAAGCGTTTCGAGATTCTGTATACCCGCGAGTATGGATTCAGCGAAAGTTTTCTTTTCAGTTAATTAAATATCGAAGCGCTCCTTTTCGCGAAGTACTGCAAATTCCAATTATCTGTAACGGGATTTCCATCACTTCGAGTCGGAAAGTTGAAGGAAAGCATTTACGGTCTCTCTGCGTTTGTGTTTTTAAGGTTAAAACCCTCGGCTCGACACGATCCGTAGAAATGGTTTCGGAAAATTTACATAGGTCTGGGAAACATCTTTTCCGCATTGTACGTTGAAAAATGTATGAGCGGAAATTCTGCGCCGACTCAATAATGTCTGAGCAGAGGCCATGCCAAAGAATAATATTCAAAATTAAATAAAATAATGCTCTACAATTTGCTTTATGGAATTTTTATTTTTCAATGTTTCAAAAATTAATTTATTGTTTAATCAGGGGGACCGAAAAGGAGAAAATATTGCTTTTACTGGCGAAAAACATTTATATAATATTTTTTTTTTAAATAATAATCGACAAAACACTTTTTGCTAGCGAAAAGGGTAGTTCTTCGATTCCCTTTTTATAAAAGTCCTTCGATTTTACATTGAAAAACGTATATAACCTTTTCAACATTTGCAACATGAATCATTTTTTGATTATTATTTTTACATAACGATGATCAGGGGATATTGGAGTATACTTTAAGTATATTTTAAGGCCCCTTCTGCGGTAAGACTAAGTATAGCCGACCTTTAAGGGGCGAGATGACGACAGTCAGTTACCTATGCAGCACAGGGGACAGCTGATAGACCGTGCCCATGTGGGCTAAGGGTTGGGGTTTGGGGATGGAATTCTCACTCCGGCCAGGCCGGCGAAGACCGTAAAGGCCCTGAAAGCAGGGCCGCTTGAGATCAAGTCTCGATGACCGATAAGGCTAAGGGCCAGCCAGGCCGCATCTAGCATGGTTTTCCTCGCGGAGTCGAGCTCCGGGCACGTCCAGAGAATATGGTTCGAGGTTTGTTCGTCGCACTCACAAAGGTCACAACCAGGATTCTCTTTGAGACCAAGTTGATGCAGCTTGGCGTTGAAGGCACCATGGCTTGGGATGAACTGGGACACATGGTGGTTTGGTTCGATCCAGGGCATCGACATGCGCTTTTGCATGTCAGTAAAGTACAAAAAACCATGTCGGCCAGTAGTCTCTTGTGACCAGCGCTTCTGCCATGGGGATAGACGGCTGCCCTATGAGGCGACCAGTCTTGGGAGAGGTCCGCGGGTCTTGCAATGATGGTGTCTCCGACCAGGGCCTTAAATCCCTTGTAGGTCAACCAGGATGCAGCTCGTACCTGTAGCTCTAGGTCCAGCGGCAGGACTCCTGCCAGTACCGCAGGGTCGCAGTGACAGAGGTTCGATAGGCTTGAGTTATCATAAGCAGAGGCAATCTTTGCCCCGATAGTAGTCGGCGGTTAATTGCAGAGCTAGAAACCCTGTGGGCCCAGAAATTAGCTGCATACGTGACAATCGGGACAAAGATCGATTTGCAGCAACGTTCGTAAAGCAGGTGGAGGATTCGTGACGTGCAAATGACGGCACTCGCGGTCCAGAGTCCAGAGTGTCAATAGAGGCACCTTTCCTGCTGATCCTTGACGAGGCACCGGCTGGGGCTCGTGCCCATGCCAGGCTGCGGTCTCGAGTCGACGGATGCTGAGGCGGAGTCTGCGGACGGTAGGCTGAGCTGGTTGGCTGCGATGATGATAATGGGTGTCGGTAAGAAAATGCCATTTAAAAGACGAGAGGAGAGTCTCCAGAGTCGTCATGGCGAAGTAATGCAGGAGCGTGTTCACGCTGCAACTGCAGGCGGAGGAACGCGCGGAGGAAGCGTGGTAGATTTCCGGAGACGCCTCGTGGTGTTGCCAAGGCACAACACGGTGTTAGTCCAAACACGTGGAATAACTACCACAGTCTCATGATTCTGTGTTTCAGAACCCCATCCGGCCCCAGTGGCTTTGCTGAGGCATCCTATTGCATGTTTGGCCCTCTCCATGATGAGTCCCGTGTGGCAGAGCATGCCTAGATTAGAGTCAAGGGTGATCCCCAAGGTATCAGCCATATTTCGGATTATTGTATAGCATCCACTTCTCATCTCCAGTTACAATTCGCCGAAAAACGGATCGGCTTCATACCGAGACAAAAGAGATCCGCAGTTGGTACGCCGTTGATTGAGCCCTGTCTTAAATAATTTATAATGATAATTCCTCAATTGTTTAACGAAGATCTGAATCCACCATCGCTTTCAGGGTTTCATCGTCTAGTTTTTGGGGTCGTCCTTTACGTGCGACATCTTTGAGATTCCTATTATCATTTTTAAACTTTTTAAACCATCGATGACACTTGTTTAGAGTCGGAATACTCCCATAGGTATCGGTAATGTTTTTCTCTGCTTCTTTTGCCTTCATTCCTTGTTCGAACAAAAATAACATAAAATGACGTAAGTGGGCTTTGACGTAATAACAAAACTTTGCGGGACCGTGTCTCGACACAAACCGATTATTTTTCGGTCCCCCTATTATGTTTTGAATAAGTAAGGATTTTAATTATGATATTTTGATTCCAATCACAACATGTCGGCAAGAGGCTGTCAATTAATACGCATAACTCTTTAACATCTTTTGTTTAACAGTGCGCGTGCCGTCAAAAGACTTGTGTTGAATAAAACATCAAAAAAGGTTAAGTCCTTCCTCTCTCCGAGATGACAGTCCATCAATGATGCATTGATGAAATAAAGACCATGAAGCATGAAAGAATGACGGCGCTTCTCAAAATATATTATTATTTAAATATAATAACGTTGATTATTTACGACGCCGTTTCCCCTATCGTCCGGTCAAGTTTCCAAGGCATGCTGCATACCGAACTACGCCTTTCCGGGCACTTCCGGTCTATATTCCAGTTACTTCCGGTATTGCATTCACGCTGAAGCATAAACGGTACACAATATAACGCTAACAAGACACGTAATGCCGTAACAATTATTTTGTACTGCTACACCTGCCACCACTTTATTATAACACACACATAAATTTAATCATAAATATTAAGATATACATTTTGAGAAGCGCTGGCCTCCACAGATGAATGAGCCAAATTTTTTTATATAGCAGAAAAGCCAATTAGTGGAGAAATACGGCATTGGAAGCGCTTCGCGGATACCTGTGTGTTCCGATAGCAAAAAAAAAATACTGGAAGACAATTGGATTTTGTTTTAAACCACGGAATTTATTTTCTAAACAGCTGAGTATTTTTAAATTATATTATTAAAAATCTTGTAATATAATACGGATTTTTTTTTAATAAAAAAAACATGTTAGTACATAAGTAATAAGCTAGGGCGATATTTTGGGCCGTTGGGAATATACGAGTTTGTATAAATATGATAAATATTTTATCTGCAAAATTAATGGATTATTGTGTAAGTAAATATAAGCTTTTAGTATATTAATTTCATTGTTTTGATATATTTATATAAAATATATGCATCTTATTGAATATATTATAGATAAAATTATTGGGTGAAAAGAGTTGGTTTGAATGAAAAATGATAAAAGCATCAGAATAAAAATTATATCTCAGCGTGAACTTAAATGTCATTTAAAAAAATATATATTAATATTTTTCAAGATTTTTCTTTTAGAAAATATAGCGACACCTCATATTCTTCAGGTTCTGTTATAAAATTAAATATATACAAAGTAACAGATTTAAGTATTAACATTTTCTGTTATCATTATGCAAAAAAAAATCGCGGCGTCTAACTCATTAAAATTACACAATTTTCAGCTGAATATTTTTTTTCATTATATAAATTAAATTGTTTCTTATCTATTTATATATAGAGATGATGAATTGTGGAATATTTTATTTTAAAATCATAGATAGAACCGTATTTATAGCATCAGTCACCGGTGACTGACGTAGCGTGGGATAATACGCACACAATATATGTTTTATGATACAAATATTAAGAAACCTCAATGAAGTCAAAACTTGTCAAAAACTTGCGTTTTATTATTAATTATTATAATAATATTATAACCAAGTCTAAATATGTAAAATCTATCTATTCTTGCAAATTACCATATTAATTAGTTAAAATATTAAAATAGTTAAAACTTGATTTACAAGTAATTAATAGAGAATATAGATAATTTTTTCAAATCAAAAGGTGTCAGTCATCGGTGACCGCCACAGCATAATACGTTTTAATTATAAAATTGTATCCTAATTGATAGTAAATTTGAAAAATAACATTCTTAATAAATTTAAAAATAATTTATTAGGTGGTGGTGGTAATGAGAATATCTATAAGATTTTTTCGTAGTTCTATTTTTTTACTTATTTTTAGTAAATTAAATTTTAAATTATAGTTAATCAATCCGTCACGGGGGCTGAAAAACAATCGCATCGTCTAAAGGGGTCTATTTATAATGGAAAATAGACCCCAAGCATTTTAAGTCCATGAATTCTTCATCAATATCTTGATTTAAAAAAAAAATAGATTGTTATAAGAATAAAAACAGTTATTCGTGATATGCCTTATAATTTGGACGATATTTTATATTTTTTCGTTTTTTAGGACGTTTTGTTAGCACATTGTAACAGTTGCGAGCGAAAAAAACATCGCGCCTGTGGCAACAGAAGCGAACATTTTTGTTTTAATTTTTTCGCAATTTATGTTTTTTATTCTTTAGACTTTTAGACAAAATGCGAAAAAGTTTGTGACATGTAGGATTTATATTAAAGGGTTATTCGAGACAAATCAAAAGCTTGGGGTCCCAAATAGACCCCATCGGCACGACTATGTTAAGGAAATATTTAGGTCTAGGGGGAACAAAGGTTACGTTTTCATGGATACAATCGCTTCGTGTTGTAAACCCGATTCATGTGCTCATGAGTGTCTTGCGCGCCGCGTTGATATGGGTTCATGCTTACACGATCGGGAAAGAAAATTTCAATAGTTGTATTTTGTATTTTTTTAAATTCTAACGAACAAATAAAATATCTAAAATATGTTAGCAATTTAGTGTTATTGTATTTTATAACGAAAAAAAATAATAGCCCGAGTTTTTATCGATTATTCGTGCAACCGTTTTTCATCACTATTCCAGGTAATGGGGGTTTCCAAGGGATTTATTTACATACATATAAAAATAAAAATAATAAATTTAATTAAATATTTAATTAAATTGCAAAATGATATATTCGTTGGTTTTAAGCAATTAATGTTTTACAATAATACGTTTTGCATTTAATAATGCTTAAGTTAATTATTCTCCACGAATTGAGCTTTCGCAGCACGTGTCACTCGCATGTTTCACTCGCACTCGTCGCATCGTACCGGATGCGAGCGAGAAAAAACATCCAGCGCGTAGCACAGCAGCGAATATTGTTGTTTTTATTTTTTTACCACTATTGCCGACAATAAAGGACAATGATTATTTATAATATTTATTATCTGGACTTTTTTAGACAGCTACAAAACGTTTATGACGTAGGATTTATATTAAAAGAGTTATTCGAGAAAAATCGAAAACCTGGGATCCCAAATAGGTAGGTGCTATCGAAATAAATATTAAGATGAATAATTACTTTTAAAAGGACAAAAGCATTGATGAATATATAAATCCAAAAAATATAGATTTATTCAATCTTACATCCAAACTAAAGTGTTCTATCCCATTTACACAAGAAATTATTGGCGAAAAAAAATAACAACCGATCCGGAGACCAATTCACACTCCCCCCTAAAACCCTTCTCCACTCAATCCCTGTCCAAGATAGAAATAAAAAAAAATATTCCGGACAGGACTCGGATATAATTGTTTCCGTTGGCCACATTTAGCCTGATTAAATACAAAGCTCCGAGCCAATACGTTGAATGTCAAAAGTTGTTTCAGTCGGGTAAGCTGAATAAGATAGGGCCGTCGTATATTTATCTACCTGTCTACCGCCGCCTTATCTACAGGTCTTCCATTCGTTTGAACGCTCGATAAGAAACGCGTCCGCTAATGCCGAGTTGTTTGCGGCCAATCGGACAACTGATCGGTTTGACCCTTATCGCTAAATTCTTGGACTAAGAAACAACACCCAAAAAAAAATATAAATAATCATACCCTGCGCCGCCAAAACACAGATGTTGTTTCAACTTCGGAAAAGACAACACTTTTACGACAAAATAAAACAAAACATGTGCTCCAATACATTATGCAAACATCTGATAAAAAAAATAACTGGAGCAGAAAACCCAACACACTGCAAACATGCTTTGATCTAATTTCCATTGTATAAAAATTGCCGATACACGTGTTTTTTTTTATTTAGCGAATAAAATTTCGTCCGAAGCGCTAAATAAAATATGAAAACACCGAAACTAATTTCCAATTAGTCGTGCTGAATGAAGCACTTTGGCCGAATTCACGCAAGAACTAACAGCCAGAGTGGTGGATTGCGTCCTGTAAAGGATTAAGGATTCAGACATTGATAACTCCATTCGAGTGAGACAGACAGACCGAAAAATATAAATTTGATTTAGCACGAGCGAACAAAATTCAATGGCGTTAATCTGAAACTTGTTTGAACCGAATAATTATAAAATTTAAACACTTAAATATTTTAACGCATTGCCTACGGGGATCGTGGATTTCATGACATGGGCGTTTTTGCGTATGTACGGGGCGCGCATATCACACGCTAGTCGACACTACGCAAACTTACATTGTACTATCGTAACTTACAAAAATAATTTTAACCTTGAGGGTATTTTGGGCTAATATATACACACCCTCTGTGCTAAAGCACACCCAAGTAAATTCAGGAAGCAATTTTATATATTAATACGATACAATATGTCTTCTTCTTTAGTCGGCATCCTCATGTCTGAAGATCGTGATTCTTGTTCCAAAAAAATCTTGATTTTGTTTCTCCAGCATTCTCTGCATTCTGCCAACGATGGATCCAGTGGCGGTCTTCACTTCGTCGCTCCAGCGGGTAGGCGCCCTGCTCCTTCCCTTGTGTCCTTGTACAATTCCAAACGCAACGAACTTCTCTAAGCTATCGTTTCTTCTAACGAGATGCTCTAAGTATCGTAGAATTCGTCATAGCTTTGTCGATAGCTTTGACAGATGAATGCAGGGCGGTAGCGGGGTGCGGGGGATCTCGCTGCTAAGGGCCATACAGTCATACTGACTCTTCTTTGATTTACGTGCCACTTGTCACTTATATTATTGATTTTAATACGTTGCGGTCCAGGGGACTCGAAAACGCGTCCTCGCCGGCAAACGTAGAAGTACGGAGAACGCGTTTTCGAGTTCTCGTTAGCGCTGATGTTTACGGAGTGTTATGACACTACACTGATTTACGGACCACACTTTGAGAAGTTTTTAACTATTAATTTTTTTAACATAGAGATAACATTTCTGAACACAACAAAAAAAAATATTTACGTAAATTAAATGGTATCAGAGTTACATCGATTTAACTGAAGTACTTAGCTTTTGCTATTTTTTTCGCGAAATCGCCTGCTCCAACGCAAAACTCACCGCGGAACCCAGCGGACCGGAACGTGTTAATATTATTTAGTGTATTTACTTCATGTTCATATTTATATTTTAAATAAAATATGACCGAAATATACATTTTTATTATTTAATATTCCGCAGCACCCCCAAATATTTTTACCCACGAGCCGCCACTGTATAAGTCCATATTTTATTACGCTTTTACAAGAAAGGTGTATTTTTTTTGTCAATTTGAAACGTTTGTCGACAATTGTTTAATGTTTAATATTTACTCAATGAAAATATTTCATCAGTCACGGCGGCTCAAAGACAATCTCGTCATCCGAAAGGGGTCCTCCTCGAGAAAAAACATCGCGCCTGTGACAACAGAAGTCAGCCGATACTATGCACTTCTGCTGAAACTATTATAACTTTTTTTTTAATATTTTCTTATCGGTAAGTGCAAATAAAACCATTCAATGTAAATATTTTAAGGCTCTTTTACAAGAAAGTGTGTATTTTTTATTTTTTTAAATATTTAATATGGGAAAATTGATTGAATATTTTTTTTAAAAGCGAAACATTATTAGGAAAGCATCAAATTATATTTGGTTTATTGGGATTGTGTGACAATTTTTGTGCATTTTCATTAAATTTGGAAAAAATGAAACAATATAATTATATAAGTGAACTATATGATAGTCAATCAGAAATTAGTGATTAGAATAACAGTGAAATGGATCTATTAAAAATAAACAACGACAACTTTCGCAGTTATAATAACAGCTGTTGTAGATAATAAAATAATTAGTTTAAGCATCCAACATTCAAAAGATCATGTTTTATAAAAATTTTAATTCGGCTCATTTCCAAAAAGTTTGGCGACCTCTGCTATGAGATAAAAATATTTTTTTTCCATTTACTATCTAGTAAACGTTGATGTTTAAGCAGTTTAATTTTCAGCTCAATACGTTAATAATTAAAGAAGTTATGACGTTTGGAAAATCAGCCCCGTCCTAGCCCATAAATAAAAAGTTATATATTCATGTAGTGACTTATACCATTTTCATAATAAATAATTGATTAAAATTTTTTTTATAGTAAAATCGATTATCCTCAATTG
Organism: Philopotamus ludificatus; assembly: GCA_022495035.1. Lineage (NCBI taxonomy): Eukaryota > Metazoa > Arthropoda > Insecta > Trichoptera > Philopotamidae > Philopotamus > Philopotamus ludificatus. The sequence goes on from JAGXCT010034476.1 coordinate 33,427, forward strand.
CCAGGGTAGGCAATAAATATTCCGGAGATACATACAAATCGATGTGATTTCGTGTCTAACAGCAGGATCACCGCCGAGCTCTATGTAAAGGGGGGATACTAATTTTATTACCCGGGGGGGGTGCGGAACGCGCCAGGGGAAATAAACCTTTTTATTAACACAGCTCGCTTTATTGCCAAAGTTTCGGTTACGCGAAAGCGATAAAACTATAGATGATTATATAAAATTGGTTATGGAACAATAGGAGCGGACGAAAGGGCCGTGGCAGCCGCCGAATGCGATCCGATCGTTCGTAAAGTAATGTGCCTTTAGTGTTATTGGCATGTTGTGAATGACGCTCAATCAACTTTGTCCTGGGTTCGGTGAATTGGACCGTTCGCTTAATTGTATTAAAAAAGTGGTATGTCGCCTGAACTGCTTCTCAAATATTAACAACAACAAAAAAACGAGAGACGGCGTTGATACATTTCGATTCATAAAAATATGACGTCAATTTAATCAGAAGTTGGAGAAACACTCGTTTAAATATGCAATATAAATATTTTCATGCGTTCTTAAAATTAAACGCAGCGATTAAATGCAATAATTATTTTTTGCTAGCAACGCGAATAAAAATATTTTATATGTAATGCAAAATGACACATCATTATTATTTTTAATTATTCATTTAATATAAGAAAAAAATTAAATACTAAATACTCATTTAAAGTAAATTATAAATAATTATTTTAATAGTTATATCAGCGATTTTTAAAGTGCCATGAGAGAAATACGGCTAACCCTCACATAGCGCTAAGACAGAGACCACACTATTGAAAATGGCGCTATAGAAGATTACGGTTTTAAAAAAAATATATATCTATAAATATAAAATAATCTATTAATATATTTTAAATTATCTTATTTTATTTTCAGTTAAATCAAACAAAAAAAGCAATTTTATCTTGAAAATGTAGCGTTTTATATAAAACCGCGATCTAGAAGAAAGCACTATAGGAGGGAGTGTCCCTCATTCCACTTTATAGCTAGAAGTGCTACAGGAGGGTAAACTATATTTACATATTACATTTATTATAGCTTTTATATGAGTATTGATAACGTGTTAATAAATTATTAATATTAACCACTTCTTCGTAACGTCTAGTTTTAGTTTGTTCGCTCGTATTATATTTTGTTGTCAACCAAAGGGCATTGACCTTTATTTTGTGAGGCGATCTAGAAGAAAGCACTATAGCAGGGACTGCAGCACACATTGTTTTATAGCAGAAAGCGCTATAGGAGGATTGACGTATTTATTTATTTGAAAAAAATATTTTCTAACATTGGGCTATCAAGAAAAAAATACTAATCTTTAATGAGAAGATTAAAAAGAAACATTTTTTAAAGTAGCAATTTTCTCTGGGAGTTTCTTTAGAGCCAAATTTCTAATTATTAAAAAAGGCATAACATATGCATTGAAAAACGTTCCGTGGTATTAAAAAGGTTGACAAGCACTGCTCTATATTAACACATTGCCTACGGGGCGAATCGCGGTCAAACTTGCGCTGCGCAACATTAGCCGAAATTTGGTGAAACGTTGTCTTTTACAAAAAAAAATATAACTCTTTTATTAATCAAGACATTTCTGCCCAAGGTCTGAAGTATCTAACCAAAAACAAATATTTATAAAAGACAAAACGTTGTATAAGTTACATCCGATCAAACGTGAAGTGTCGGCTAGCGTGTGATATGCGCGCCCCGGACATACACAAAAATGCATTTGACGTGGAATCCACGTCTCCCGTAGGCAATGTGCTAACTACGCTAATAAATAAACATAGTGGAAAATTAAATAATTGTACGTGCAATAAAAACATTAATTCTCAATCCATTTTTCATGAACATGAGATTTTTTTTCATAAATAAAAGCTTATTCAGCGATTTAAAAAAATATATATAGAAATTTATAGCAAAACTATTATAGTATCATATCAAATATTAAGTAGATCGATTATTTACCGATTTTCAGGACGTTAACCTTAAGGCATCATAATTTTCACTGACCCCCAAGAAACCAACGATTACTAAATCAGTCGGGTCCGACCTCTAAACCGGGGCAAGGGTTGGCACAGTACTTGTTGCGGCGAGTTGACGACCCCTGCTCAGACAACACCATGAGTCACCACGGCCCCGGGGGCAGCTATGGCGTGTAGCAATTAAAATCGTAAGTGTTTTAAAAACCATTAATTTCCGAGTTTAACTCACATTTAAGGGACAAAATTGAGGGACGCAAATTGAGGGTACATTTAATTACGTCGTATTAGAGGGACACGGCACGATTCTTTGGCGGCAAATCGAGGGCGTGGTCGCCGCCATTAATTTTTATTATTTTTCAAAATTTAATTACCGAAAAAATCTGCGGCCTGGCGTTAATCATAATTAAAATTTAATCATTGGAATATGTGTTTAGTTTAAATTTCGCCCGGGACCGATTGTTTGTTCTGGGCTCGTCTGTGACTCGAAAATATTTAATTAACGCTAATGAAAATGTTTAATTAAAATTAAATTAAAATAATATCGTTCATATTGTCATAATAATATAATATAAATTATATTCCGTCATAGTAATCGAGCAAATAAAACGGTGACGTCTAGACTAAATTACGCGACGGAAATAGAAAATGATTGATTTTCCATATTGATTTAAATAGATGGGACAGTAGTAGTAGATAAAACGCTTTAATAAATACTATGGAATTTATTTAGAAAAACAGGTATTTAATTTTGAAAGATAAATGTTATCCTGCACTCGTCCACTGAACCCACAAAAGAAAACTCTCCGCTGGGGTGGAAAAGCTAATAAAGTGCATTCCTATGTCTGATAGACGCCATGTAGAAAAATAGATCGGGAAATTCACTTTGTTCCACACACCTCTCTACATAGAAATAGAAGAAAACATCGTTTAACGTCCGAGAATCAATTTCATCATATTCCTGAAAAACAAATCAATCCGTACGTATAAACCAATAATATCTAAATCATGTATTTAATATAAAAAACGGACCATAAATTTATTCCTTATTAAGAGGCTTCACTAAAAAAGTGAAAATTAGACTAATATTATTAAATTAGTAAATTAAATATTACAATATAAAGTACTAAAAAATAATATTTAATTTTACAATCAGCACAGGTATTAATAAGAGTGGATGCTCGACTCTCGCCATTGCACTCTTTAAAAAAAAACTTATTGCTGAAAGCAAATTGTCAAAATCACTAATACTTATTTAAAATTTCAATTTACTGTCCCAATTAAACGGAATTATGGCCCAGATAACTGACGTCGCAAATTAAGTGGAATCTACAGTATTAAACATGTATCTATAAATTGTTTGATTTCAATGGTAATGTTTTATATTCATATTTTACATGGTTCTTATAACTTTCTTGTGATATGTTGTAAATTTATTGTCAACTGTGATTGTGAGTTGAGTTTTAAAACAAACGCCATCTCTTAATTCGCTCTAGTTTATATGTAACGGCGAGTTGAAGTTCGAAATGATCGCGCGCATGAACGTCATGCAAGCCACACCAAAAGAGTTAAATGGTAAAATATGATAGTATATCTAACATACGCTCCAAATTTATTTTAATTTGCAACAAATCCCTGCAAAGGTCAGAAGAACTCTTGAGGGCCCATAGAAATCATTTTGGAAACAACTGTTTTAGATCGTTCCAGTTGAAATGGAATTGATTTTTTTGTCATGTTTTTTCGTTCAAATCAAAGAGATCCAGGATCATGCTGGAAAACCTTTTTCTTGGAGTGTGTCTAAAAAAAAAACTACATTGGCTGCACGAGACAGTTCGCGATTCGATTAGTATGGGTCTTACCAGAATCTCAAATGGTAATCAAGGCCAAAAGAACCCGAGTCTCACACGTGGGGCGAGGGCTTTGGGAGCAGCCCTGGATCTACCATTGATTATATTTATCTAGTAGAGATGTAATTTGACCGAACTTTAAGAATTTATGGGTACTCATAACACGCTTAAACAATTAAGTACCGATGCCTACCGATTTAACTCATAGTGGGTGCTGAAAATGACAGAGCATCACCTAACGAATTAGACCTCTCTCTACCCTCATTACAACCCTCATAGTGCCCCCTCGTTTTGTCACATTTTTTGTAACTATCTACATACGCAGTTAACTTAGTTTTAAATAATCAGCTTCATTACGATTATTTATATCATTGTGCCCTATGGACTAACAACACCCAGAGTTTCCCCCAGTTCGACCAGTCAAGAGTATCGCCCGCGCCCAATTTTATTTAATTGGAATAATTATACCCGGAGTTAATCCACCACCTTAACCTAGGCATTAACTACAAATTCAACGCTTTGGCCCACATTTTGTTTTAAAGTCGGCCAGCACAAAACTAATACGCCGCGGGGATCCCCGCTTGACTCCCTCGCCCCCAACAAAACCGCAATAGACCGCGCAGCGCAATTTGCAACGTTGCCGAACATCATGCGCGGTTGCCGCCCCGATACCATCCATTAGAGCCGTCGGGTTTAAAGTGCCAAACTCATAAACAAACACGTCAAACTCGATTGTCGCCAACTTTTCCGCGTCACGCGTCACGTGACTGTCGCAGAGTCTGGGTGCAGTCGGGGGATAAACCGGGGATAATGGAGTTAAGCGCCGCACAACACGGCAGCCGCTCTCTATGTTTTGGCACATGGTGTTTGCGCCACTTAATTTCGGGATCAAATTTGGGACGCCATCACGGACCACGGGAAATTGTTTTCGGATAACTGATCGCACAAGTAAATTGTTCCGTGGGACGTGGCCGGGCGAATAAGAAAACTTTAAACTGCCGGATAACTTTACCCGCTCGAAAACTAATTCGAGCCACCGCTTGTTATCTATGAGAATTGAATCAATAGCTTAATACCAGTATTATAGAAGAAAAATCGTATATGCCTCAAGTCGTTCTGTATGTTTATAGCAAAAACTATAAAATTATACTCTTCACCTATACTCCTTCCTAAATATGAAAGAATCCTATACGGATCTTGATCAGTGGCAGGAGAGGTGAGATTCCTCCCCTAAAGGGCGGACCACCTACCTCTTCCTTCGCCAGATATCAGAGCCAGACTAAATTGTAGCTGGTTCTTCCCAGACTTCTGGGTCAGTCAAATCCTGACTGGCTGTAATTTCTAGGCTAAATTTAAAGAATTTAACCTTGTAGCATCTCCACATTGTTGGTGTGAGCACGTCTGTCAGGATTACAGTCAAGTTCTGCGGTACTGTCCTTACCCGTACGCTGCGCGTCACGACCTACTCTATGCTGTCCGATCCGGCTTTTTTCCTACGGGTCTCCCAGTGGAGGATCCTCTCGGACACATGGTCCTGATCAGCGGTGTGATTTACTACAGGGCATTTGGTTGCTTTGCATCGACTTCAGATAGTTGTGCAAGCCTACATTCTGTCTACCTTCTATCTTCCTTTTCTTAAGAAATTTAAGAAGGGCCAGGGCACCCATCCACTAGAGCGACTAGACCTTCTGCTGAAGATAAGCATGAATGGGACTTCACAAGTCTGAACGCCTCTCTCTGATTCAAAGGGTCTGAGTAAACAGCTTTATTAAACTGTTTAGTAAAGGTTGCAAGATATAAATTATAAGACCCAGTTCGAAGACAATAACCTTGGAACGTTCAAATCAGATGGACTAGGCCTGTCGATGAACTAGTAGAATCAAAAGAACGGTAGTCTTAGCGACTAAGGTGGATAAGCCGATTAGAACGAATGAAGAAAGATTGAGAACCAAGATGAAAAATATCTTTATTTATTGGAGAAGACTGGTCTCGTAGTACACGGCTAGGAGGGTATCCATCTACTCGTCTGGGTAAACTAAGAGTTACTCCCAGAGTTTTCCGTAATCCGCCTGATGATTTTGCAAGCTGTGTCTGATTCGTAGAAATACAAGGTTGAAAGCTAAGCAAAGCTTTTTTGTGGCTTCCTTGTTTGTTTTGCTACCTCATGTCGCCGGTAGGCCCTGGCGTGAGGATAGTAGGGGACGACAGACTGTCCAATCGGCTTTTCATGAAAAGTCCCTTTGAACAACTTATAGAAGGGGGTTGGTTGGCGGGCCTAGTAACTCTAGGCTAACACGGATTTTGAACTCTGAAATGATCCGACCAAGTAGGACCTTCTATGCGTTACGTGACCTCCAACTGGTCCTGCAGTAGAAGGAAGCGAAGACTGGTACCAGACAATTAGGGAAAGAATGCGTAGTAAATTGTTAATGGATGAAGTTAAATTCCATATTAGATATAGCGACTAGATCAGTGGTGAGCAACCTTTTACATACCATGCGTAAATTTTTCACATACGAGTTCAGATGCACCATTTAACTCGAGCACCTTTTCTAATTTATGTATATGGTAGGGGTTAGAAAATAAGCATAAAGGTAAGTTCAGCATTGCCAAGGAGAAAAAAAAGAAAAACTTAAACAAGCACATAAATTATTAAAAAAATGATGTACGCCAGGCATGTTTGGTGGAGCACTAATATGCAATAGTGAGGGATATGCTCTTGGACGAGAGAGAGAGAGACCCTTGTCGTGGAACCCGTTGATGGTGCTACAACTGATGAAGAGTCTAGTTTGAGATTAGCTCTGTGCCACAGAAAGAGAACCCCGAGAAATTGGAACTTGGAGTCGTTTGTTCTCTCTGCTCACTTAAAGGAATCCAGGTGCCCTCGGTTTTGGCTATCATTGATGGCTTTTCGTCAGTATACATACTGATGAGTTTACTATAATCAAATTTAGATTTTCTAGGCATAATTATACTCTTGCAAATGCGTCTTAACTTCAGACTGGCGAGTTGAAATGTTACTTTGAGATTTTAATCACATTTTACCACTTTTAATCTTTCAGTGCCACATGTTTGAAGCATACGCCATACATAACCTAACCTAACCTAACCCTCGCCTGTTAATGGTAGTTGATAATCCTTGGCTAAGGGATCTTCCGGGTGATTCTGTCTTTCACTTGTCGACAAAGGATAGGAATGTTAAGGTAAGCAATCATTATCTTTAAAAAAAAGGGAAATAGTAATATACGCGTACGAGTGTAGTGTGGGAGCTCTAGAATCAAATGGATATAAATGTAAACCCATAGAGACATTGATTTGGAACACATTAGCATCTTTATTGATGACCAAATATGACAGAGAAAACGGCAGAGCCGACCCTAGGATTACAGATTAACTTATTTATTTTATTTATTTATTTATTATTTAAAGACAATGCGTGATTGGCATTACAGAATGACCCAGTTCGCCAATCACGCATAACACATAATAATACATGAGAAAATATATATTACATAACAAATATTATATATTACATAACGAAAATATATATTACAACCCATATTACAATAAATTGAAGAAAAGAATTATAATATTTCATATAGGATATCAACAAACGGCTATATTTCACATCGAATATCCACATATTCGGCCAAATGGCGAGCAAAGTAATAGCTCTGGCTACCGGAGAAAGCTCTTGAGTGAGTCTGTCCCGCTCTTTGGCGGAAGAAAAGCACACACGTGAACGGGTTCGATGGTAGTGAGGTGGCGCCCATAAGGACAACTCGTAATAAAGTACAGCAAGCTGGCGTATTGCGCCAATCATCAGCTTGAAGAAGTGCTTTGGCCAAGTAAATCGATTCTTTCAAGGTTACATACCCCAGGCATCCCCTGTACCCATGCGCTGGGTATAAACTTGGGTAGAATCCAAACTCCCTCATGTAGAGATACCCAAGAAATTTCTTCTGTATCTTCTCTAATCTGAGGGAATTCGAGGCGTCATAAGGCGCCCATATAATGGAACCTGATTCAAGCAAGCTCCGACCATCGCATCGTATAGCACTCGTATGACTAAGGTGCTACGTATGTGGTGAGAATTTCTCAAGACGAAGCCCAACATTCTTGACGATCTCATACACACGTCCGATACATGTAAACTAAATTTAACTTGGAATCAAACAAAATACCCAGATCTTTAACAGACGATTGCTTAGAAAGAGTTACGTTCCAAGACTGTAATTAAATATGATGGGCTCTTTTGATCTAGAAAATGTCATTGTTTGACACTTTCCAATACTTAATGGAAGACGATTTAGTATTGAACCAACCGTGCAAAGAATCAATGTCCAGCTGCAACGAAAGGGCATCTTCCACTGACTTATTGACTTAGACAGTAAAGAAGTCAATCTGTAATCCTCGGACATAATTTTACGTTTATAAGGTGACACGATACGTCAGAGAAAAGTATACAGAGACATAAAAAAATATTGTGAAATTGTACTCGTATTTTTTTAATCAAAACCAAAGCTTTTCTATTTAATACTGCCTCAGGATAGCACGATATTAATAAAATAAAATTTATTTATAATAATAAATAACTATTACCATTTAAATTACGTTCAACTATCGAATATCATATATCGAATAATAGAAAAATAAAAAATCATCGTGTAAAAAAATAATTGGATTGGTTTGTCATAGTGCAACCGTATCCTAATTGGAGTATACTTACAAATCACGTTGTTATTCGAAATCCAGGAATAAAAAAATATAATCAAACCGCTCCCCCTCCCCCATCGACCTTTGACACAGACGTATTGAACGCCCGCTGCAATATTACCCCAGCGGTAATTAAATTTTAATTATAATTAGTGGCGACGTTGATTGAAAGCCTCATTAGACGATCGATACGAATTAGGTCAATAATAGTGCGGCACTAATTATTGACACGTTAATTTGCGGTTTTTAGCAATTTAGACAATCGATTATTGTGCGAGGGGAGGGCGGGAGGTACCCCGCCGTCCATCTTCCTCTCGTTAGCCATTGACACGAAACTGAATTAAGGCAAAGTTTGACTCGAAGTTCTTGTTGGGGCCCCCGAGATGTAATTGATGAACTGTAAACTCGATCCGTTTGTTCGCCATTGAATGTGATGGATTAATAATGTGTGTATATAGATTGTTTCAGTCAATCTGCCAGATTCCACTTTCACACATTTCACGCGAGTGGGATGTAATTAACATGTGTTGACTGTATATAGATAAATAGGACGATACCAAAATAACCCCATTCATTGAGCAATACTCAATTACAAGAATATCTAGAAACAGAATTATAACATTTTACTTTACACTTTATTTTATATTATTATAATTATTATTTAAGTGACTTTCTAACCCTGAGGCGGAACTTTACCATCTGAAGGACACTACGTGATCTCCGGCAGAGATACGTCCGTATTAATCCCAATGTCAGGATTGTGAAGGTCGTTCTCTGGGTTATCTTGGCTCTTCGAATATATGTTAGGTCAGGTATTACTGTCAGCTCGGCAGCCGGGCTTATGGTTGGCGACCTGACTAGTGTTAGAAGAACCTAGATAACCTGGAGGAGGACCGTCACAGTCCTGACATCAGGGTCTGTCTCATATTAAAATATTATTAAATAATATAATTAAAACAAATGTTGAGCATCTGCGCTCTAGGTTAGGTTAGATCAAAGATTCTCCATTTGCTTTTTTTAATTAAAAAAATATTATACACAGCTTAAATGAAGTCGAGTGTTGTCGGGTGTCGGTATTGGACGTGGCTACGCAGATTCTACGGAGCTATGAGAAGCCAGGCCGCTATCCATGCCAATTCGGTGACGTGTGTGCTACAGAGGGTGCTCGTAGCATCTAATCAGACAGTAGATTAAATACGAATTGGCCCTAGTCTCGTCTGATTATTATTTTTGACAACTCGGCTCCCGGGCTTATGGCTGCGACCTGACCCGTATTCGAAGAGCCAAGATAACCCGGAGGACGACAGTCACAGTCCTGACATCGGGATTGAGACGGAACTGTCCGCTAGGTGGCAAAGACCCGTCTCAGGGTTAAGAGGCCATCTAAATAAATTCTTCGAAGAAAAATAAAGTGCTGGAATTGCAAGTGTATGATGTGTTAGGTTGAGTCATAAATAAATTCCGATGTGAAAATCACACAAACATTTTTTTCTTTCTTACTTTTCTATCCTACTAAATGGACCGCTAAACGCACAAACATGTTGTCTTAAAAGAAATGGGGAACTACAAGGACACAGGGACACAGGGGAAGGGACAGAGCTTCCACCTATTTGAGTGACCAAGTAAAGACCGCTACAGGCTCCTGGAGAATCCTGGAGAAAAAATCAAGAAGATTCGAAACAAAAATGATCACGATCCTTCTGTCTCTAATTCACTCAGTAATTTGGGTCACGTTCCACCTACTTGCCTTTAGTCCATATTTACTTAACGGTTTTCGGTCTTAATCTTTCACTGCATCCTAGATTTGTCATTCTTTTTAAGAACCTGCTTTTCCACCCAATCTAACCTAACCTAATAATAATTATATATTTATTATTTAGCCAAGAAATATTTCTTTACTATCCAGCTCGAGTAGATGTGCTTTTGCATTATCTACACTTACAGCTCGAGAGATGGGTACTTTATTTTTAAAAAAAATCGGTTTACTTATCGTGGCCATAAATGCCCGAATTAAAATTTACGATCTTCTCAACATAGGGCCGTCAATATTTTTCCACTATTTACAATATAATGTTTCACTATTTTTTTTGTTGCTCTCTAAATCACCCCACCCACGACCGAGTCCAGTTTCGTGGTCATATATTTATTGGCCTCTTAATCGCGGCTGATATACGGCCATACCCGTAGCCATTACCATGGAAATAGATCTAGTTGGCCGTATATAACGCATAAATGGGATTCGAGACGGATTACCATTTTACATAGAAAATTGAATCATTACGCCATTTTTAATGTATGCTAATCGGGTTATTATTTTTTGCGCGTGGGTGGATCATGGGAGATGTGATTAAGCCGGATGATGTTGCGGAATTGTGTCGGTTCACTTTTCGATTAGGATGCCGAATATGCTATTATTATTATTATTTCGTCTGATCGTTCTGCATTCGCGATTTGTGGAGGCGGACGATGATATCGCATCTGATACAAAGATGTACTTCATTTCTTCTCAATGAATTCTCAACGGTGATAATGTGAAAAAAAATTTTTGAAGTAACAAAGCCGTCGCTTTTTTATTATTTTCAAATCCACATTCGCTTTTTGAACGATCCTCGCCTACAAATTGCTCATTTCCTCTGTTCGCATTTTTTTCGCGAAATTCCGAATGGAATTCGCCGATTGGTGCTCACGGTGATTGCGTCCGCCAGTATTATTCATACATCACAGGATAATAGAATTGCCAATAATAGACCGATAGACAATTATCCTGCTGATATGTAGGCGCTCAAACAATTTCCAATTTGCGACGTAGTCGTCGTCGACGTTGCGAAACGCTTTGATCTCTGCGCCTATAATTTGGCAAGGATTAAAATGTATTGACGTTTGATAAAATCCCAGAAGACCCCCCCACCCTCTTCGTCCCTCATCTTCGGCCTCGCCTCTGATCGATACGTTAATTATCAATATAATGACGGGACCGAAAGGGTTAATCTCGGGCCTTAATCTGCACGGTGATTTAGCGTTTTGACTCGAGGATTGAAATGATCTCAAATGTTAATAATAACGAAATGTTTCCTCAATCTTTAATTAATAAATAATAAAAAAAAAATCAATATTTTCAATAACTAATATTGTGATATTTATTAAGATGGTATCGATAATCTTAATTGTTGTTACAGACAACTCTTTTGAGTAGATCAGCCATTTCTTCTTCGTTGAAGAAGAAGACTTGAATAATTCGATGGGCACTGAAATCACTAGTTTGCAGTAAATAATGAAATTTAGAAGGACTGTCTACAATGACCATCTCTAAACGGTAGCCGCAGCTTCAGAACTTTTAAGATTGTATTACCTGAAAGCCACATGAGATTTTCCAAATTAAAGAAGGATATTTAGATTTTTTTTAGAATGAAAATATAATTGTAAAATAATGTTTTATAAAAAAAAAAAATATTGCAATATATTCTTCGATGAATACATAATTATAAAACAAATAATATAAATTTAAATCCAACTGCAATAATATTAAAAATTAACCAGTGTCGTGTTTTGACACTGGGGAATATTTGTCTGAGAGACTCATTCCTCTTGCATTTTTAGAATCGATATATAGTTAAATGGCGTTTAGGAATCTTTCTATTATGCCATCCATCTATCGTAGTCAAATAAATAAATAAAACTTAAGCTTTATGAAAAACAACTAATGATAAAGAATGCTATTAATTTTAAATGACTTAAAAGTCGATGTCAAAATTCCAGACGTGTAAAAATATGCGGGAAATTTCACCATTTTCTTAACCCCTTAATTTTTTTATTTAAAAAAATCAGAACTCTTCTTATCTATATAATAAAATAGTTTTGTACCCGGTTTAAAATCAGTTTAACATTATCATTCTCATTAACACTCTCTATTAATCTGTGGATTGTCTCTTTTTCTCTTGACAAATAAACTGAAAAATGTGGAATTCAATTACCTGAGATAATATAAAAGCAAGAGATTATAATTCTATGTTTTTCATCAGTACAATTTAAGGCAATTGACTATTTTTATAAGTAAAAACGAAAATAAAAATCTAGTACATCGAAGTCGGCGGGCTCGAATTGCGACATTATGGAGAAATTGCCATATAACATAATTATTTTACTATAAATGGCAACACTGATAAGACCAACTGAATAAATAAGATGTATACTATGACGTTAATATTTTTTTAAAAATCTCGTCACCTATCTTTTAATAAACCGAAATATTTTATAAAATACTTTAATAATCAACATGTTTATTATTTTAAAATCATAATACTTTGTTGCGTGTTTTTTTAAAAAGATGTCATTCAATCTAAAACACATTTTCCGCTCTGAAGAGCAGACGTAATGGCATAAAAGATTTTTAGCAATCGTAATGAAGTTGTTTTTTATTTAATTAAAATAATAATGTGTTATTCAACTAAATTGAAACTCAGATAAAACCTTATATAAATAGATGCTTTTTATTTTATTTTTCAATGAATACATATTTTTTTTATTCGTAAAAAAAATAATGAGAGACTGATACATTCGATTTATTAGGTCGAGTCATAAATAAGTTCCGATTCCGACAGTTTCTACTGTTTGGATTTACTCGCTGTGAGTCGCTCGACAAGGGGATTTTGACGGATAGATAAGTGGCCTCACTCATAAGTGGTCAGTCATTCGACGACTATTTAGTGTTGTGGACGTTACAGTGGTGTTATTGCGTACCTTTAAAATGGAGAATCACAAAGAAACAGAAATGAACCAAAGACGGATCGCCCTTCCATCTTCGATGACGATATTTTAAATGCGATATTGGTATAAAATCTACCTCAAAAGAGAAGAGAGTTAGCAGGGAGACTCAATACGTTACAGATTTACAGTTTATCGCCATCTAAAAAATATGGGAAAAATCAGCAAGTTAAGCTTATACCCACATAATCTGTGACCGAAATAAGGCAGACCGAATGTCTATTGTCACAAGTCTCCTCTCGCGGCATAAAATCGAGCCTTTTTTGGGCAGGACAATCACAGGCGATGAAAAATGGATCACCTATGAAAATATTGTCCAAAAAAGACAATGGTTGGATAAGGATCAACCACCCCTACCGGACCCTAAACCCAATATTCATGACAAGAAAGCTTTATTTTGAGTATAGTGGGATCATCAAGGAATAATCCACCACGAGCTGATGAAACGCAACGAAACGATTATTGCTGATGTATACGTTCAGCAGCTGCAAAGAGCTCATGAAAAACTACTGGAAAAGCGTCCTGCACTCGTAAATGGGATGGGCGTTATCCTGTTATACGATAACGTCAGACCACACACGGAAAAAATGACTCAAGAAAAAATTCTGGAATTCAACTAATCTGTTTTTTAACATCCATACTACTCCCCAGATCTGGCTACTACGGACTACTACCTTTTTTGTCCCTTACAGAATTTTTTTAATGGAAAAACTTTCATTGGTGTTAAGAAAAGTAAAAAAATATGAGGTAGCTTTTGTATATTTCATATAAATAATCATATATGAAAAAATTGCATTTTAAATATAATGATATTATTCAAGAGCACTCTCTGTGTTTCATCAAAATTTCATACAGCTGAAATTGAATTTTCTATGTAATTAATATGAGCAGTGTATACACGATAATCACATGACTGATTTTCTCAACGAGCGCCCCATTCGAGTGCGATTGATTTCGAAATTATTTCGCAGATAATTGAGGTTAAGCACGAAAAAAGCGGCGATTGGGGTCGGATGGGTTCGCGAAAGTTATCGAATTCGTTCGTTCCTCTCATTATTTCTCTCTTCAAATAATATCCCCATCGTGTTTTATGACTTTGCACTAAGTGCGAAGGGGAGAAATTAATTTTTGGATAAAATTTCATCATCGAATTTAATGATGGGGCAGAAATGTTTGATCAAATTTTATTTCCGAATATTGAAATTATTAGAGCTTGAATCGATAATGAACGTGGACAGGGAAATAATAATCTTGATATCATTTTTTATGTCATTTAATTTCATACGAATATTCAAAGAGCAATACTATAACAGTCGACTGATTTTATCCGTGTAATTAATATGTGACTGTCATAGAGATACGTGTTTTTAGCATCTATTTAGCATTTATTTCTAGTCTTATTAAAAGTCTAGAGAATAAATATCATAAATAATCTATTGTCCGCAATTGCGAAAGTAAAATTAAAACCACAATATTCGCTGTTGTTATGCACACAATTATGTGACACACGCGCGATGCTTTTTCTCGCTCGCATCCGGTACGATGTGCCGGAGTGCGAGCGAAACGTTCGAGTGACACGTGCTGCGAGAGCTCAGTCTGCAACTAGACATCACCGGGAGCGTTGTCATTTAACGCATCATATTGATTAGTAGAAATATCCAAAATATGGATCACATAATTAAGCAATCATGAATAACTATTGTTATGCTTAGAATCAGGGACGAATCGTCCGTATATACTGCGGAGCTGCTGCACCCCCAACCAAATTGAGGAAACATATATTATTATTGACTCGTTATAAGCTGATAACGCCTTAGAGAAGAGATAAAACGAATACCAAGACAAACCCCCTCCTACTTGCATGGACACAGTCGAGAGGGTTAAATTCAATACCAACAGAGTAGAAGATGTACATACAATGCCAGTAATGGTCAAGAGTGGGAAACTCTTTACAAAAAACCGCGTACCAAGACGGCTTGATGACACTTATATTGAATTTAGAACATCTGTTATCCTCATAATTTTATTCCACAATAATTGTGAGAAGGGATACGAACATTCTTTCATTTCATGAAAATAATTTTCTACATATTTCACTGATTTGAACCACGATTTCCAGCGAGTTATGACTGGACCATGAAATAGCACGGCTAGAAGATCCGGGTATGATATTTCCAAAAATATATTATAACTAGATTTATTTTTTCAAAAATGAAAAAAATGCTAGCTTCAGTTTACTAGTTTTGTGCCCCAGCATTGAAAAAGTAGCATTTTATTGCCGATTAAAACAGTGACACTTTCGTAACAAGCAGTTATATATAGAGCTGAATCTGATGACCGTTTATGTCAAGAACCAAAAATCTCAGAAGCAACAAACAAGTACCAACTTAAGATATATCATCATCATTTGCTAGCCACAAGGCTCTCACTTGCTGAGGGCATGGGCCTTACCAAACTCTCGCATGGTAGTCGAGGTCAAAGGAACCTGAGTCTCACACATGACGTGAGGGCTCCCCTTTAGTGTCTCTATACCGCGGGGACCCGAGCCGTCTTGGTATGCGGTTTTGTGAAGTTTCTCTTGTGCTTTGGCGACGTACATCTTCTACCATGTTGGTATAGGATTTTACCCTCTCGACTGTGTCCAGTCAAGTAGGAGGGGGTTGAGGATGACCGTTTATGTCAAGAACTTATCTTATCTTAAGAATATAACAACATATATCACAGACAATGAGATGGGCTTAGTCTTCGGGAAGACTGAATAAAGGGAATCGATATTTAGAATAAGTGTAACGCGATTTTTTAAATTTCGCATCTATATCGCATAAATATCGCGTTTTTCGCTTTTATTCCGCTTTTATTTCGCAAAAAGCAACAATGATTAATATATTAATTTATTTGTGAATACTCCAATGTAACGCTCGGATGCATCCAGCAACTGTTACTTATAACATACTCGAGTGCAAATTACACCTATACAAGTCATCATTAACGACAACAAGCATTAAAAAGAAGACAAATCTCGACCAACGAGTTCCTCGGAGGAAATCAATGCTTCTGTGCCAGATCGAGTTTCTTCCAGGTCCAGCAAAACCCGTTCGCTAATTGGATCATGTCGCATACAAACCGATAATCATAAAATGGCAAATATGTTAATTTGCAAGTATTTCAACGCGGCTGATTCGCAATTCCGCGCGTACCTCCACTAAATTAAGGGATGAACCGGTAAAGAGCCAAAAAAAATGTTACTCAGCCTGCTTTGTGTGTTAATGCCCCGACTAAATTCAGAAGGAAAATGGGTTAGAGGTACAAGGTCAGAATGGCAAAGTGGAAAGTTACCATGGGCAAAATTAAGAACGTGGATGCTGGTATTATCATCTCGCTTTTAATGTTGCGTCGTTATGTCTAATTTATATATAGAACAAAAAGAATGAATTTAAATTTTCACATGGAAGCTTTTAAAAGGCAACACCGTTCGGGGGATCGCAGGAATAAAAAAAAAAACCTCCCGCGTTTTTTTCTTCATATTTAAATAAAACAGAAAAAAACCGCAGTAATTAATAACAGGGTTTGCTCGTCGGGAGTTTAAATCCTTGCGCGATGTTGCTTGTCAACCCTCTTCTGCAGTGATTAGATTCTTGTTGGTTAATTAGCCAACTTAAAAATTATTTCATTATTAAAATTATTCACGAGGCGAAAACGAATGCGGAAAATGGAAAAATCAACATCCTCTCCGTGTCTGTTAAATGATGACGTGATTGGATTGATGGAAAAGTTTTTATTGGCCCATATATAAAAGTTGGAATTAATAAGTGGTTAAATAAACTTTGTTATAAAAAGTTATATAACCCTCGAGTTAAAAGCAGTGGTACGTACTGCGCAAGAGATAATTTTCATCATAGTGCCTCGTATCCCTTCAGCTGAATTTTAATATAATATTATTCAAGTTTCGATTATATTTTATATAAGCGGTTTAATGGCACAAAAACAGGCCCTAGCATTCTCTGACAAGGATTTTTATGCTATGCTCTCCATGCCCATCCTTCCGTTGACAAAACTTGGCCCCTTGAGATCACCCATCTAAGGATCGACTATCCGTTTTGGTTAATCACAACAATCATAAATCATTGTCACACTGTGTAGAAGTCAATACGAATAAAATAAGTTTTTTTTTAAAAAAAAATAATTATTAACTTAGCCATTCCGATGGGGTATATTTGAGACCACAAGCTTTTGAATTTTCTCGAATAACATTTTTAATATAAAAATATCGACCAAATTATGAAGCATATCATGAATAAATATTTATATTCTTAGAATAATCCATTTTTTATAAAATAAATGTCGAGAATTCATCAATAACTTAATGTTGAAATGCTTGGGGTCTCTGAGCTGTACGCCCTTCGGACGACTCGGTTGTTTATGATCCGCGTAACGGATCGTTCAGTCTCACTCGGCCTTAATTATTGCTGTATTACGTTTAATTATTGCTAGCATTCTTCTGCTCGACTTTGAAATCCAACTGAGGGCCGTCAGGCCTGGCATTAAAAAACAACTCGTCTCGTTGTAGTTAGCGCTACTATAATTTGGTAAACCTAAAGTCACGTGTCCGCAAATCGGCTCTTGATCAGTGCCAAGAAAGTGGGATTCGTCCCTTAAAGGGTAGACTATTTTTCTCTTCTTTCCTGATATTAAAACCAGACTAAATGGTATAACCGTATAAATATTTGACTTGAAATGCTCGGGGTCTATTTTACATTATAAACAGACCCCTTCGGATGACGTCGTTGTTTTTGAGCCGCCGTAACGGATCGGTTAAATTAAACAACATTTTCTCATGAATATAATTAATATTTGGTAATCATAATAATGAGAGGACATGAAAACCCTTATATAACGCTTCTTGGTTTTCTATAACAAGTTCGGTACTCCCTCCCCTAGTAAATGATGTATTGATTTCGTTAGAAAAAACAGAATTAATTAAGAGTCAAATTACGTATTTCGAAAATATGTAATATAATTAAAAATAGGGCCAATGCCATGTGGTTGACAATAAGAAATAAATCGAAACATTAACGTTGAACGTAAAGTTGAATAAAAAAATAGTTGATGTATTGATTACGTTCAATTTACAAAATAAAATTACGACGAAAATTTTGTATTCAATGACGTGGTTTTTCTAAAACGTGGCCCCGATTTATTCGTTATAGAAGGGCTGACTTTAACTGAGAGTAACTCGATTAAAAATTGTTAGACAATAAAGAGTTTTTAGTGCATCAGCTTGTACATTTTTACATAATGATTTCTCTTAAAATTTAACCTTTTAATCGTTAAGCCAATTATATGGATTTTTACCGTACGCCGTATAAACTTCAAAAAAATTAAATGGCTAAACATATCGACCATTCTAACAATTACATTGCCTTCAAAAGAAGTCTCCGCATTAATTTTCATTCAAAAATATTTTATTTATTTATAAATAAATTCGTAGTAGCGTGTGCCATGGCGCTGGTGGTTAGACGATTTGGCGTGCCTGCACGCCGTGGCGTAACAGTTAAAATACTAATTTTGAAAATAAATTATTTATTAGTTTATGACAACTTTTTTCAACATCAATTAATTAGCATTTTAATCTGACTTTTTGGGTAACACTAAGTCTGAGTTTTTTCAAGATCGATTTATAGATATATAACCAGGGGTGGCTCGTCTACATACACTGCAGAGCTGCAGCACCCCTAAGCAAATTGAGGTAAAATATATTTTTATTTAATAATAATAATGTGTATATTAATTAAAGGCGCGGGAGGAGTCCCGCGCCACGAGTCACCTTTGAAAAATATTTTTTGATTTTTAATCTTCCGTAATCCAAATATTATAACCACAAACCCCTACTGTATATAATCTAGTTGATATTTTTAAATTAATTCATGTAAAATAGTTTATTAAATTATATATATAAAAAAAATACATATGGAGAAACACTGATTCATCTTATTGTAGAGCGCAGATCACCAATATGCGAATAAAATTATATTATTAATATTTTCGTCTTATTGACCGGATTTCCCAGTGGTTTTAAATATTAAGTTGGATTAACACTTTGAGAACCAGTTCTGTGAATACGATCGGTGACGCGGATGATTTAAAAATTTCATACGCTAACGAACGAAACTTGTTCAGATACGGCAAAACGAATGTCGCAAAAATACAAATTACGCCGTTTTCCGACTGAGATTTTGCGCCGGGATCCCGTGAAATTGGGATCCCGCCTCATAAAGCCGCGCGTCCTCGAATGAAACTGTTTCATTTGATCAAAAGGAAGCACAGCAGCCACAGATGAAAGGCACAAGCACACAGATACACCGACCGACGGCAAATAGTGAACATATTAAAATTTAATGTCGTCCCATCTGAGGTAAAGGGATTGCAAAGGACCCCCATAATCGATTCCCTTTTAAGTCTTTTTAACATATTTCATTCCGGGGGGCCGCCCCTCTCGGCCGGGCCCCCGCCGGAGCGTGTGTCCCTTCGGGGGCGGTGGCGGACTCCTCAAAGTTTGGCCCTTTTTTTTTGTTTATTCAAATCTTTGTGTTCCGTTTGGATAGCGGGCGTTGTTTATTCGGAATCCAATCAGTTTTTTGGACGGTTGCAATTCGTGCGTGAGCCGCGGTCAACCCGTTGAAACCGCGGCGGTGGCCGGGATGCGGGCCAGTTTTTTTGTCCGGGTCAAAGTGAAACGTTTCCGCAGAACAAATTAATGTACGGGATTAAAAATGGCCGCAAACGCAATTCTATCGATGGATATGAATAGGAGCATTTGCATACGTATGCTCGATCAGATCATAGGGTTTAGACACGCATTCTATATTGCACTGCAATTAATTATTGAATCAAAGCACTTTACATTACGTAAAGCCATTGGAAGGGTTTATATTTATTAACTCGACCGATTAATGGATGACATAACAGAAATATTCCAAAGCGCCAATCGTCTATATAAAAAAATATCAAATATCCTAAAGATGCAAGAGGAATGAGTCTCTTACACTAATATTCCCCCAGTGTCAAAACACGACACTGGTAAATTTTAATATTATTTCAGTTCGATTGAAATGTATTAAATTGTTTTATAATTATTTATTCAACGAAGAATAGTACCTACATATTTTTTTTATAAAACATGGTCAGTATTATAAAGAATTCTCAAATTCATAGTTTTCATCGGACACCTATCCGACTACTAACTTAAGCCTAATCGCAGTTAACATACCTTATCGAAATAATATGTATGTTACCTACAATCCATAATACCTTGTAATAATCCAATATGACATCCAATCTCAAGTTACGTTAGGGACTACAACAGAAATTGGGGATTTAACCTTTAACTTTCAAAAGCGAACCTGTATTCTCGAAATAATATGTATTTTATCTACAAGATATAATACTTGATATGAAACTATGAATATGTTAACCCTTTTCAAAACTATGTCTCGATATTCTCGAGAGATGTCTATCCTGTGGCATTAAACACATTTTACGCGGGAACCATTTCCCAAAAAAAGGCAAGTGACGTCACCGTCAAGTGACTCACAGGACCGGGTATGCTCACGCCATCATCAAAGTTGCATCTCCGTGATTTCTATCATACCAGAGATGCGTCTCTGGGATCTTATTCATATACTCGTACCAAAGGAATCTATGGGATCTTTATCTTCATCATCTCGTACCAGAGATTGGTCTCTGGGATTTATGCTTCATATCCATTTACACCCAACATCGAACTGATGCTCATTTTAATAATAATCAGTGCCTGAAGTCTTAAAATTTTAGTGACAGCGGTGGGTTACCTTTTATAATATTAGTACTACTGTCGCGCCTCCTTAGCTCTACCTAGAAAGGACTAACTGCTCGGCCCAATGGAACTAATTAGCCCAAGGATTTTTTTTGTGACAATGTTAAAAATAATTACAGGTTTGGTGGATTTTTTTAAGGACCGCAAAGTGTTAAAGTCAAGACATTCACAAGAAAAGTTTGTTGCAAAAATTGCAATTGTCAAAATTAGTATTGCTAATAAACTTGTCCTTGACATTTCATGACATTAGTATCAATATTGTAGACTATTCAAAAGGTTTGACATGATTTCGTGTGGTAAATGATTCTCTACTTAACTACTTCATACAAGGTTCGATCCAAAAATATACGGAATTTTTAAATAATATTATTATTATTATTGTAAAAAAAGAAATTTGGACAAATGTAATACATTTAAGTCCACAAATTTACTGATCGTATGTATTTAAATAAATAAATGTGCGTCAGATAAAGATTGCATTTGAAAAGCTTATAAATAAGCTTTCGGCCGATTAAGCGTTACGATTAAAATGATGCTTTTAATTCGTTCTAGAATCTCAAAAAAATATTTTACAGGTCGGATAAAAATGTAAATGACTGACGCTGTGGTCCTATGATTTACATAATTTAAAAAATTGCCAAAAATATCATTGTTATTAATTTCACACTGATCTATTCCTGAATATAATAAAAAATATAAAAAGATAACCTTTCGTTAATATTAACACGTTGCGGTCCGGAGGACTCGAAAACGCGTCCTCGCGGGCCAACGAGAAGTGCAGGGGACGCGTTTTCGAGTCCTCGTTGGCGCTGATGTTAAACCAAAATCATTTATATTTCATTGATACGCAGACCACAACTTTGAGAAGTTTTGAACTATTATTATTTTTACATAGAGATAACCTTTCTGAACACAACAAAAATTTACGTAACTTAAATGGTATCAGAGTTACATCCATTTAACTGAAGTACTTAACTTTAGCTATTTTTTTCGCGAAATCGCCTCGGCGCGTAACCCAGCGGACCGGAATGTGTTAAGTAGATCTGGTCGATTATTAAAAAAAGATCTAATGAAGATTGACGTAGTGATGCCGATGGGGTCTATTGGGGTAACAATATTCGCTGCTGATGCCATTTAAAAGAAAATCTATGAATAATTCAACAATATCTTGACTTGAAATGCTTGGGATCGCTGAGAGACCCCCTTTGAACCACGCGGTTGTATTTTGAGCCGCCGTGATGGATAGGTTAATTAATTTTAGTTTTGTTTTGTTGACTTATGCGACTTATTCCACTGTCAAATATCCGTCACGCATATGATACAACCTTAATTAATACGCCGGCTCGGATTAAAGCAACAGTTTAATAATGCCACGGCACTAAACCACTGAAATCCACTAAAACAAGTTTTCGGACCGTTTCCGACAACATAAATTAATACACTTCGTCAAGGCGCCTTTGCGACTTAGTGCCTTTTACGACCGCACGTTTAACGTAGGCCATATAATTTCAACCGCGATTCAACAAGTACTGATTCAAATTGGGCCCGTGCAGGGGGCCTCCAGGTTTTACGGGGTTCATAAATCGGCCCTAGATCAGCCGGCGGTCAGCCGACGCTTATTATTTATTAAAGGTGCGGTTACGCCGTTCTGGCACGGGCCGCCATTGGCACCTGGGGGATCCGCAAGAGACCCCAAACCTATTAGGCGTGCGAAATTGCACGTTTAATATGTGAAAATATTGAGTTTTACGTCGGGGTTAGCGAAACTTGTTATGAAGTCCCAGCGAAACGATGAAATAATACAAGTTTCGTTTAAACCGCAATATGGCGCCAGGAATACGCATTCGATTTGCATATTAAGCGACAGGTCAGATGCGTTTGGGGTGCAGAATGTATGAATATGAACGTCATCAGAGTATTTAAATAACATTATTAGCGTTGTTAATTTAGATGCAAATGCATAAAATTAGCATGTTATATTAAATATATTATTATTTCAATGTTATCGTTGCGAAACACAGCCACTAAGCTTATATCAATACATTCGGGAACAATTCATCCATAACCATCCCGAGGATACGACACGACCTCAATTCCGGGCCTTCCGCACTTATCTCCTTCTTCCTCCGGACCCTTAATTGACAATGAATAATTTTATCAGTAGAGAATGGAACGGATAATAGAATTCTGGAGAGATTCAACGAAAAGATTTGTCCGAAAGCGGACACGTATCCCCGAAAGAAAATGTGTATTCCCAGTAAAAAGAACGTGGAACCGCCAATTGGCGCTCAGACGTTGGCCGACCGGGAAATCTGGGGAAAAGTGAAAATTTTATTTTCCTTTACATACGTACTACACAGACATCGTCCCGGAGATGGGATGTGGGATTCTGTTTTCGGCAAACTGTTTCTCCCGATAGGTAATGCGAAACACATTTTTTTTTCTCCACTATCGCATGTCCCGCGTTCTGTATCGCTTTTCCGATCACGTGGAGAATTTATATACAGTCGTTACATTATTCTCTTGCTACATTGGTTTTCATTTTAAACGCAAGAAAAAATAAAGAAAATATGCAACTTGATATAAAAAAATATGATCAATACGTACAATTATTTCCGCAAACACAACAATCTAGCAATAGAACATACCTGAAAAATAAAAAAAGATATAGATAAATATCATTTTGTTTAATTTATTAAGCATATTTGATTAAATTTAATATTTTAGGCAGAAAGACATATATAATACAGTATTAATAAACCAATTATAATATAAAAGCTCTAAATGTCATATATTATATCTGAAAAAATATTAATTATTATATTAGTTATAAGAAAAGCTGCAGCACCCCCGAGCAAATTAAGTAGTGTGGAATAATAGCGCTGCCGGCGTCGTGTATTGGATGGATGCGGGCCGGTAGCGGAGTGCGGGAAGGGGGGCTCACTGTAACGCAGTCATACTGACTCACAGCTTCTTTGAGCCACGTGCCGCTTGTCACTTATTTTATTATTCTTAATATCAATTAGTAATTTTACCTCATCTTATTTTTTATATTTTAAATAAAATATGAGCGAAATATACATTTTTATTTTTCAAAATTCTGCAGCACCCCAAATATTTTACCCAAACTCGAGTTGAAACAGTGGTTCTTGATATTTTAAGTATGATAAAACATTTGGAGTTGTGCCAAAAAAGTTGTGGAACACAGTCGTTTAATAAAACAGTATATACCATAATAAAAATATAATATTTGGACTTATTTTTTTCTACTACATTTATCAAGCTTTTAAAATTCTAAACTATTATTTTTTCTTACGAAAACTCATAACTTAATCTGTTTAAAGCAGATAGTAGATTCGAGTTCATTTTTTACTTCTAATAATGCATAATGTGATAAACAGTTAACCCTCATATAAGGCTCCCTTCTATAGCGCGGTTTTCTATAAAGAATTCTATAGTCCCAGTTATAGTTCTTACTTCTAGAACGCTGTTTTTTTTACAAAAAGCTCAATTTTTAAGGTCACATTACATATTTCGTGATTATTTAATACATTGTCGCACGAAATATAGATCTATGCCCTTTGGTTGACAACAAAATATAATACGAGCAAGTGAAACATATAGAACAGAACAGTGGCATTTATAATATGGGAACAGAAAAATGTATTGATTTCGTTTAAAAATGAAATAAAAAACCCTATCCTCAAATTTTGTATGGATGCCTAGTCTTCTATAGCGTAGTTCATATCTCTGCGCTATAGAATGAGTAACTGTAATAGGATTTTTTCATCTATATTGTTATTTTAGACTTGATATTTTATCTAATGCTGAGAGTTTATCTGTGGACATTATTCTAGATATGCCATTTTAACATAGCCGTGCCGATGGGGTCAATTTGTGACCCCAAGTTTTTGCTCGTAACCTCCGCGTCGCATTAATTAGTAGAAAAATATAAAATTAGATCGATATTTTGGATTTTTCATGAATATCATGAAAATTTTCATGACTTGAAAATTTGGGGTCTATTTTCATACAAAATAGACCCCATCTGCCAGCGGCGTTAGTTTCGAGCCGTCATAAGGGATCGGTCAATACACTAAATATCTTTAAGTTTAAAAAATATTGCTACCTTTGTTTTAAAAATAAATCTAGTGAATTTATCCGTAAGTTTTAAAATTCAGTTTAGCACTTAGCGATAATTACTTTACGTCATCATGTAAAATTAAAAAATAGTATTAAGCTTTCCTAGATGCGAAAACTTTTTTAATTAAGCGTGTTTGTAGTGATTGCAATTTAACGTAGGTTTTACTATATTTAAAATCCAGTCTAATACGAAAATATTTAAAAGTATTAAAAGCATATTTTTCGTAAGTGCAACATGGTTAAGACCCGTTAAGGTACAGTAGTTCATATATTAGGAGTAGTTCTAATTGTTTAAATTAAGATACAGTATTCAGATGTTTAAAATATAAATTTGTGACTTTTAAGAGGAAGAAAGCATTATTTTTTCGAACTTTTTTTCTAATATGTAATAATAATTTAATTAAATAATTTCTCTCTGTTATTAAAAATATTTTTATGTTCTTCCACGTAGCATATTGCAAATATTCTCGGAATAGAGAAAGTGTGTCTAGGTTAAAGCGTTATGAAGCAACATTCACGAAAGCCCTGTGTCCTTAGCCAAGGCAACCCAGACCAGAAATGTGTGCAGATATTGAAAAAGTTAGCATATTGCCAGTATGCACATACACACACACCCTTGCACAGGACCCCACTATTATTACCAGGATTTCCCCCATAACAACGCCATTCGATCGCGACACTATTTGGGATTGGAAGAAAAACTTTGAAATTTTCCCCATTCACGATATTTGCGTTCTGGGTAAAGTTTCATTTTATGTCCGAGAGATTTCCAAGTGTAAATATTTGTCGGCAGTCAGGTACTAGAAAATACTTTCGGGCGAAACTTTCGGCGTTTTTTCAGGCGAAGCGGGGGTGGTTTAGAGGGGTGTGAAAAAATGCAGTAAAAAGTGAGCTGAGAAAACGTTTTGGTTTACGACACCGAACGGAGTATTTGCTCTTGTAATTTATTCAACAGATGGCTGAAGGGGGGGAGTGAGCGCGGCTGAAAGTTGGCCGTGAAAAATTAACGAGGAACCTTGCGAATTATGGCGGGAAATTTCAAAAGATTCAACCTGGGAGCCGGCTAATTGGCGAGAAGATGGGAAACATTGACGGATACAAAGCATCCCTGTGGCCGTACCGCGTCTCAAACGGGAATATATTTCAAAATGAGCAATGCCTTTCACTAATAATATTTATGTAGGATAAAATTAATTTCGACATTGTTAATAACTTGTAAAATCACAATGGCCGTAATAATGAAAAGCACTATATTTCAGGAAAATCAATACATAAAATATTAATAAAAAAATTATTTAAACTAAAACTGGTATTTAAAAAGTCAAAATTTAAAATAATGGCTTTTTCTATTAAACTATTATTACTAAAAAAACTCATCGTATTTTCAAGATACGCCTCTTTTAATATTACTAATTGAGCACACTAGACCTCTGCTTTAACCAGATTTTAGTAATTTATAGCAAATTATTCTCAAAATGTCCAATTAAAAACAAAGAAAACCCCTTTCGGTCAAGGAAGGTCAAGGGGTAGGCAAAGACGCGTAACTCGATATAAGTCATATCTTTTCCTCCTCAGACTGCTGAAGAAGACACTTATTATCCTTTAACCATCTAAAAAATTCTTTCAAAAACAGATCGGTTTCCAGTTGAATAATAATTGTTTAAAGACCTGTGAAGAAAGTTGAGATTTTTTTTTTACTACAGGCCAAATATTACTATGGGTCAAAACATAAAGATTACTAACAGAGCTTCAAACAGGTACCAACCTTGACGTGTTAACTCAATAGCAACCGGTGACAACATAATTTTAAGGAAACGAAACAAAATGACATTACTTTTCGCTTCAGCTAATATGAAGGATACCGAAAATAAATCAATAACCTTTCTACAATTGTTTTCTAATATTTTTGTAAAGTTTTTATGTCTTTAGTAACAAAAAAAACTATTTAACCCATACGTCACGCTGCTCAGAAACAACCGCGTAGTCCGGAGGGGGTCTCTTAGGGACCCCAAGCATTTCAAGTCAAGAAATTGATTAATTCTACATCATTTCTTAATATTTTTCTAAAAAAATGGGCTATTATAACAATAAAAGCGGTTATTTATAAATTTTTTTAATTAATCAATTGAGAACGCACTCGGCGATTTTTCGTCGCACGTGCCAATCGCACGTTTCACTTGCACTTGGCATAACGTAACGGATGCGAGCGAAGAAAAACATCGCATGTGTTTTATAGATGTTTTTAATTCGCTTTTTTCGCAATTGTAGACAATAAAGGACAATGATTATTTATAATATGTATTCTTTAGACGTTTTTAATTTAAAAAAAGATCGCAGTTGTTGCAATCATTTGTCTACAAATTTGAAATCGGTCTAGTGAGATCACCTAACAGTTGCGTGCTTAATTGGTTTACAACTTAAGTTGGAGATCAGTCGATCCGTGTGCAGAGGACCTTGCATATTGGGTGAGTGTCTCGTGGCTGGAAAATGATAATAAAATATTGTCAGTAACACAATATTGTCAGTGATACAATATTGTCAGTGATACAATATTGTCAGTAATACAATATTGTCAGTAAAACAATATTGTCAGTAATACAATCTTGTCAGTAAAACAATATTGTCAGTAATACAATCTTGTCAGTAAAATAATATTGTCAGTAATACAATATTGTCATTAATACAATATTGTCAGTAATACAATTTTGTCAGTGTTAAATAGATTAGATCAGATTTCCTTGCAGCCTAAAAATCACTATGCAAAATAGTTATTATTTAATTATTGTAATAATAAAATGAAATATTTTATCCTATAAATCATTTAATTTACTACGAAATGCACTATACCTCATAGAGTATGACCACTACTTAAGCAAGTGCCAGACCGAAACTCTTCCGCAGTCAAATTTAGCACTAATAGAATTCTTTGTGATTTACGTAGGTACCGGGAATGCAATTTAGTACCACGAAAGTGCACAGTTTCATATTTTTTTCCAATTTCACACATACATACACACACACACACGGATGCATTAAGCCACGAATCCAATTGCGGCCGAAACCACGGTAATGAAACAAAGCCAAATTGGACGAATATTTCATACGCCACCTGGCATAACCCCCGATATACATTTGATGGGCGAATTAATTTTACACCAAAAAATTACCATGGAAACGTACATCTCCATCCCCGTTTTTCGATGCGCATCGCCATGAAAATTCTTTTCAAAGAGAAAACCCCTTTCAGGGTCGCCGGCGTTGAAAGGGTTGGCCGCTAATAGTCGCGAGGAAGTAATCCCGAAAAGTCGCCCTCGGGGAAAGGTGGAAAAGTTTTAAATGAAAATGGAAATTATGAAAAAGAGTTCCGCCTTAAATTAAAACCGAGCTATTGATCTGCGAGTTTGCTAAAGTTTCCGCTTACTGTGTCTTATCATTTTCAATTTGGGGCCCCGATGCCCACCGGAAAATGGGGAAATAATTTAAATTGAGCCCGCGAAAAAATCAATGCCAATATTAATTAATTGGCGCGATTCGGAGAGGCGCAAAATATTGTACTGAATTCCAATATTAAAATATATACTTGCTCGGTACATACAACGATTTCCTTTGACTTTTTTTAAAAATATTATATATATAAAATATGTGATTGAAATATGAATTGAAATATTTTCATGAATAAAATAAGATTTACCGATAATTGAATCAGGAAAGAAAATTTATTTTCAGGAAGTTCTGAAAATGTTTA
Organism: Philopotamus ludificatus; assembly: GCA_022495035.1. Classification (NCBI taxonomy): domain Eukaryota; kingdom Metazoa; phylum Arthropoda; class Insecta; order Trichoptera; family Philopotamidae; genus Philopotamus; species Philopotamus ludificatus. The sequence goes on from JAGXCT010034476.1 coordinate 62,503, forward strand.
ATAATTACTATTTAAGCACACTTTACATATTATTTATTAAAATATTCAATCTTTTTTAATCAAACTTTTTTATGCTATCTCTAATGTCACAACACATCTTTAAATCTAAATAACTAAAATGTAAAAAACAGACAAATTTGTAAATTCATAATACAAAGAATTAGTAAATTGCGATAATACATTTTTTTAATTCGATCAAAATCAAAAATTTCAAGACATTAAACGTAAAAATGTACGAATTTTGTTATTTTATTTTTTCTATAGAGATAACAGTCGATATATTTAGTTAATATCCATAGATAACAAAAAACATATATTATAATAATCCACTTTCAAGAACAAGAGAGCTTCAATGCCGAAAAATCTATCGGTAAACAAGCGTTTAAGTCAAGATTATGGATCAAGATTCACGTAAAAATATATTCATATTTTAAAATACATTAAAACCTTGTGTTCGCACATAAAAATTGATTTAAAATTAAAATTTCATTGCCAAAAAAAATGGCAGAACACTAGAGTCGCTAGACTTTAAAACAAAACACAAGCAATTAGTGCAAAATCGAGTCGCTTTAAAGTTTTTGCATATCGAACAAAGGATTATTGAAATTGAATCCGAGCGGCCCTCTGCGAAAAGTTGAAATCTTCACGATTTAAAACAAGATTTTTACAGCGGACTTTTCAATTCGTCTGAAAATGGATTATGAAAATATCTCCACGGGGACCGTCTGTCTGTCCGGCCGTCCAATTTATTTATCTTCGTATTGAAAAATTTAAATTCAAACTCAAACGTACAAGCTTCTATTCGTAAGAACACGTCCGAGCTGGAACTTTAATTAATTAAAATATGCACTGGACTCAGCGTGTATAAAAAATAGCGGAATCGAGCTTTCATGATTAAAAAATATAGAAGCAAAACAAACATGGACTACCATGTCACATGCAGTGGTACATCGGTATAAGTCCGCCTTGAATTAGTCCAAAAAGATGAACGTACATAATTTGTACGAGAAAAAAATTGTTTAGTATAAAACCATTGAATTCAAGTGATTAATACTTTGAGAGTTATGGAAAGATCACTTAACTAGCGTTTTGCTGTACACAGTCCAATCACTTTAGTTTTATCTCTGGGGACAAGAAAGCTTGCTGACCATAAGCCTTTTCGGTGATTGACTGTCCCACATCCTTATCCAGCGAGTGGTCCCTCTTGACCTCCCCGTGGTGCTGGATGTAAATAGGAGGACGGGAGCTGGTGGGGACGTCCCCTAGAGCAGACCGCGCTCCGAGCAGCACCCGCGAGTTAGCATGCCAGGCAGGTCACTACGATTTCTCCGTCCTCCGAAACTAACAGATCCTTGGCAAGAGTCCCCACCCGACGGGAGTGGTAAGTCTGACAGGTGGTGCGCCATTGGTTCTTCCTCGGCGACGGCATTGCCTGTTGTCACCCAGGAGCTTTGGAGAAGCAATTGACTCCCAGTCGAAATCTTCGCGTCTACATGATGAAAGGGGCTAATAGCAAGATCTGATAGAACATTTGAGCTTGACTCGTAGACCACTGTTGAGACTTCTTAGCTACGGGCGGGGCTGGCAGCAATTCTGCACAATTCGGCCCTATCTCAAGCTTCGTGGCGCTGGGCTGGAGAAGAGCGGGAAGGGAATCGACTCCGCGTCACTGATAAACTGGGCCTCATGTGGCCCAAAACCCACAGGGCGTGGTGTGCCGTCGCTTCCGACCACTTCAGGGTCCTCCTTTTCCCTGGTTGCAATAAGTCAGCGCCTCCAATGAACATGAGCTTGGCGTGCTTTTCTGTAGAGCCATCCTTAATGTCCCACATCCTTGTCCTTGGGATGGTTTGCCCAATTTGATTATTATCCTCTGTCGCAGAAAACTAAGAGGTCACAGGCTGTCTGTGTAGAAATAAGATGTCGATAGCTTAACATAGCGGTTCAGCTAATCGTGTGGAAAACAGGAGTAAACCGTGGTTGGCTTCTCGGTTTGTTTTGCTACCCCATGTTGCTTGCAATGGGATAGCAAAGCAATCAACTTCTCATGAAGAGTGTGCTTCAAAGCATATAATAAGGGTTGGTTGATAAATCTAGTAACTCCAGGCTCACGCGGACCTTGCACGCTGAGATGATCCGATGGAGTGAAAAGCTTCGTAAGTTATGTAAATTCCAACAAGTGTTCCAGATCCTTAGCACGTAAGTCCACAACCATTCTGATAATAGCTATGGCCGGTATATCCCTGTCTAGTCGGTGCAGTTTCTCGTTTGATTGTACATACCATTTTACGTCAACATTCCGTTATATCGATGAAGGTACTGTATAGCATGACCTCGGTTCGAGAGAGGACTAAAGTAGCATATGTTTGCCTTTATGATCTAGAGGACATTACGTGATCTCCAACAGAGACACCTTCAACTCAACCCTGATGCCAGGATTGGGCTTGTTGCCCTCCAGGTTAACTAACCTCTTCGAATACGTCAGATCGGGAGCTGAGCAAGAGGAATAAAGAAGAGCTGCAGTAGGTAGAGAAAGAGGAGCATACGACTAAGATAGACACTTTCTTAAAGCTTGGAGGAGAAGGAGATTGAGGTAGCTTCCACTTTATAATCAAGAAAATTTTGGTCAAATTGACGTCAAAAACTTTGCAGATATCTACAATCTCAAAAAGCCCAAACAAATCCTTATAGTATTATCTCTAATGACGAAATATCCCAAGAAGGCAGTTTTTTGGACAGATTTTGAGTAAATGTCGAACCCAGTGATCATCAACCAGGTTTAAGTAGAGAAAATTTGTCTTGATAAGGATCAAATACTTCAGAACACGCGACTTCTTGAGTCGACACCCTCATGTCTAAGGATCGCAACCATTCTTGTTCCGAATCATCTTGATTTTAGCTCTCTAGAATCCTCTGCATTCAGCAACTCGCATCGCAGCTACTACGATGGAGCTGGATAGAGGCCCTGCTCTTTACCCTGCGTCCTAGTACGTTATCCAGGCCATCGGTTTTTCTAGCGACATGTTCAAAGTACCGATGAATCTTATTGAGTCATGTAGTAGAAAGTCGAAATATTCATCTCGAGTCCGAGTTGTTTTACTATAACAGACAACTTTTTTGAGCAGTTCGGCTACCTAAATTAAATCACTTTGGACAGATCATTCGTGAAAATATCGCCATCGTAAAAGGATAATATGAAGGTAAACGGTGATTAGAAAGAAAAGAGCTCAGATAAGAAAACTCGTTCGGTATACGTCCTGCTTGGTATAAGTCTAAGGATCTGGATAGTATTAAAGACTTTTACCCAGGTGCCACAGTGTTAATTAATAATTTAAATTCAAAATTGGATTCAAATTAAAATCTAGAAACTTGTTAATACTAAGAAACGATCGTTGCGAACTTTATTCGCAAACAACTGCGCTGAACAACTTATTTGATTCCATTCGACAGTGTAACAAAGTACATATATGTACAACACGTTGATAAATACATTTTGAACTCCAATTTAAACACTTATAACTCAGTTCTATTGTATGACTAACTTTTAACCTTTTTCAAGCCACTTGCGTATATATATATTTGTATAGAAAAAAGACAACAATATTTACCGTAAAATCGCGACCGGTTGCCGGAAGCGGCGCCTGGGGAAACGTTTCCCTTCCGGCACACATGTCGTTAAACTTGAAAAGCTTTTAAATAAATTATGAAAATGCAAAGTTTCGGGCCACCATATATTAATATATTAAAAGTGATAAATTAAATCAGTTGTTACGATCGCATAAAACTCTCGAACCGACGAACGAACAAAAAAAAAAAGCTCGCGTCCCAAAAAGACAAAAACACAAAGTAAGGCATAAAAGTTTTGACGACCCCATCGGAACAAACGTGTATTTTATGAAAATGGCAAATGACGGCAATAAAAGGAATAGTGGGGAATCCCCCCCGAAAAGAAGTAAATAAACAGAATTGTCACGGGCCGTTTTATTCGGCCGTAAAATAAACGCTTTATAACGAAGTCACTCGAGGGTTAAATGAATTATGCAAATTAAACAATATTTATTTTGAATCGCCCGCGCTAAAACGTCGCTTATTTTGACGTGAATTCGTTCGAAAACGTCATTTTTTTTGTTGTATATGCAGACATAAAGCTCATTGTTTTGTGTATAATGTGGAGGAGCTATTTATGCCACGGTGATTCATCGCGCTAAAGAAATACGACCTTTATCATCGCGAGGGACGATCGATACCTCGGTTTTATGGCCCTCCACTAATTTTATCTCGTTTGTAAATTTTGGTTAAAACCCTCAGGGATTAGCGCTTATTGTTGGTCATATTAATTTCAATTTAATTTTAATCCATTGTCTACTAATATAATAAAATATTTATATTAAAGAACACATTATATATATATATATATTAGGGGGACCGAAAAGTAATCAAATTAATATTTGCTGGCGAAAAACACTATATTAATAAACAATATTTTGCCATTTGTTAGATTTTTAATTAAAAAACTTTTTTTTTTTTCCTCTTAACACTTTAACATCCGCTTACGCCACGTTGGCGTCCTGTTTCAGCCAACTGTTATCTACCGCTATCTACGCATATTTTAGATTATGAAACAATATAAATCTCATATACTTATCTCGAGGGTTACATATTAATTGGTATGTCTGAAAATATATCAATTAATAGTAAAGAAGGAATGCCACATTTGTCATTAACCTAGCCGTGCCGATGGGGTCTATTTAGGATTACTAGTTTTTGATTTGTCTCGAATATTTTTTTTAATATGAATCCTACATATTACAAACTATTTGTATTCGTTTATAAAAGTCTTAAACATACATATTATAAATAAACATTGACTTTATTGTCCGCAATTGCGAAAAAAATAAAAACAACAAAATTCGAATCTGTAGGCACGGGCGCGATGTTTTTCTCGTTCGCATCCGTAACGATGTGCCAAGTGCGAGTAAAACGTATAATAGTTAGTGTCACGAGAATTTGGCGGTCGGTCTATCGGTGGCTTGTCCTCAGTTTGCGGCGGGACATCATCGGGTGCGCTGTCTTATACGCGTCATTTTGATTTGTTAAAAAATCCAAAATATCGACCAAATTATAAAGCGTTTAATGAATAACTATTTTTATTCATGGAATAATCCTTTTTTTTAAAACAAGTCAAGATATTGACGGAGATTTCATCAAAAATCATCTTGTGGTATATTTTACCTCATAAATAGACCCCCTTCGGACGACGCGGTTGTTTTCGAGCCGCCGTGACGGATCGGTTATATAATCTTTTTCCACATATATCTTTCGCCGTTTTATAATAGTATTTCTATTAATTTCTTTTATACTAGGTTTATTTTGTTAATAAAGAGATAATTTGAGTACATCACTCAATGTTTGTATTATCGCAAGTTTCTTACATGCGGCCCGCACAACATTTTTAAATTTGTGACTGGCCCGTTGTGAAAAAAGGTTGCTCACCCCTGATTTATAGTGTATAATTCCAAAAATCCCACCATACACAAACAAGGATCTCCTTTATTGTTAGTGATCGTTGAGGGATCGGTAGGTACTTCTCCGGAAGAAAGACATTGTTTTTTTCGTACAAAATTATGAATATCCAGTTACAATCAGCTTCATACCGAGACAAAAGAGACGCGCAGATTGCGCCGTTGATCGAGCGCCGTCTCTGTCAATTCATGAGGAACCCAAAATCATTCCTGTGCAATTTTCTTGATGATCCTGAACTCTAGACCTTGGACAGCCAATCTTTAATGATAATTTCCCTCATTTCTGAGGAACATAATCATAATTCCCCTTATTGAGGAGCATGGACATGGTTTCCATGGGAATTCATTTTTTGTGAAGTAAAGGTCGTCAGCCTTCACCTCACCCCTCTGTTGACAAGCGTCAATCATAATCTTTCGGAATGGTCACCCATCCGAGTACTATCTGCGCTCAGTAGCGGTTAACTCGACAATCATAATTGGTGGTGTTGTCCTTTTTGTGCAACCATTTTTAAACCTTGATAAACATCGATGACACTTGTTTAGTTTCAGAATACCCCCGTAAGTATTGATATTTTTTTACTGCTTAGGTTGCCCTGATATCTTTCCCACTTGGTATAAAATAAAATTTACAACCATAGCTCTAACATAATAACAAAACAAAATTAACTGTGAATAATCGAAGTAATTTTGATTACTTTTCGGTCCTCATAAAATATATTATCTTATGAATAATTCGGCGTATTATTTTTAATTTTTCTAGAAAATGTGTCGATCGAATATTTACACTGCCGGTTTTGTTCATAGTATCTGGCCGGTTTACGGTGGATGATCGCTTTATTCCTCGATGGCAAACACCATACAACTCCATACATATTTATTGGATTACGTCCAATGCTTTGAAAGCGCCGTTCATGCGGAAATTTCAAACACGAAAACTTGCCGGCAGGAAATACAGGCGTTTTCTGATTTTAACACAACTTTCTTCACACTTTTCCCCAGTTTTGCCCAACTTTAACCTCCCCGTAGCCTCCATCGATTCCGCCGCTCGCTATGCCATATACCACCGCTTCTGCAGGAACATGTGTTTTAACAAAAGAATTACACCTCTGCGGTTCATCCGGGGACCATATTTCTAACCGAAAATAAAACGCCCCAAGAACGGGGGGGACCGGATTTTAATCTGAAAAAATCCTCACTTGCATAATATTCGACTCTGTATGCAGATTTAAATTCTTTGTCGAGAAAAATACAGATTGTCCCGACTAATGTTGGCAATTGTGTGCGGGGTATAATAGCTACATAAATTACAGATATTAATTAATTTTTATAACGTTAATTTTAATAAAATATATACCAAAAAATAATAAAAAAAAGTTGAAATATTCGCAATAAGAAGAAAACTATCGAAGTTTTTGTAATTCTACGAAAAAACACGTAAATATTATGCGATACAATAATAACCCAAGATTATTAGATGTGCAATTACGCGAATTTATTTAATATAAATATATATAATAAATTAGTAAAAAATTACACCCCTTTTAAAAAAGCTAAGAAATCATGCTTTTCTGGCGAAACTGGATTTAAAGTGACGTTTTGCTCACATATCTTAATGTGCTCATCGATTGATAGCTTCTGGCTTTGGAATCCAATCACAGGATCCCAGGATTCCGGAAATTAATAAAATTTCAGAACATAATCAGTAGAAAATGAAGAAGAAGAATTTCCAAAGTTAATAGTGTCGTTTTAGGGGATGATCGCTCTGTTAGCGATAAAATAAATAGAGTCTGAGACTGAAAATTTGTGGTGACCTTTGGAAAATTACTCACAAAATATGATCTTTCACAAAAACATGTTAAAAACGAATACAAAAAAGGATTTTCACTAATTTTAGACTGTAAAACAAGGTGAAAAAGTATTTACAATAAGCTGAAACCATTTATATTTTTAAAATGTTATAGACTATATTAATATTTATGATATGCCTTATAATTAAGTCTATATTTTGATATTTTAACTAATCAATATGACGCGTAATTGACAACACTCTCGGCGATGTCTCGCCGTAGATTGAGCTCTCGCAGCACGTGTCACTTGCACGTTTCACTTGCATTCGACACATCGTAACGTGCGAGCGAGAAAAAACATCGCGCGCTCAGGCAACAGCAGCAAATATTGTTGTTTTTATTTATTTCTACGCAATTGCAGACAATAAAAGACAATAATTATTTATAATATTATTCTTTAGACTTTTTTAGACAAATACAAAGAGTTTGCGACACGTAGGATTTATATTAAAAAAATTATTCAAGAAGAATACAAAAACTTAGGGTCCCTAATAGACCACATCGGCACGGCTAGATGAAATTAATGTATGAAAATAGACCCCAAACATTTCAAGTAATAAAAATAGTTATTTATGATATATATTAGTAGAAAAATTCCTAATATCGATCTAATTTTAAATGTATCTACTAATTATTGCGACGCAGAGATGACGTGCGCACAGAGTGACGGCCCGCCGCGAATGGAGCCCGCTCCCGGCTCGGCGCATGTGGTTTTCCCACCTGCACAGCAAGGTTTTTTCTCTCGCTTGCACTTGCATATGCGCGATGTCTTTTCACGCTCATATCCGGTACGGAGCAATTAAAAACATCGCACCCGTGGTAATGGAAAACAATATTATTGTCTTTAGATTTTTTAGACAAATACAGTTTGGGACATGTAGGGTTTATATTAACACTTTATGAGCCGTTCACGCCTTTTGGCGTGATTTTGTAGCCAAGCGTTATGAGCCGTTCACGCCTTTTGGAGTGAGAGCCATACCCTTACATTTTTATTTCTGATAACGATGCACAATGTAATTTTACTAATTGACCACAGATGGATACACGTGGATGTTAGCTTAGATTATCATTACATGAAACCATGCAGCCCCCGAGCTAGGTTTGATGTAAAACCTTGCGGCTTATAAAGTGTTAAAAATGATATTCGAGAAAAATCAAATACTTGGGGTCTCAAATTTACCCCGTCGGCACGGCTTGGTTATTTAATAACAAATCCCATTAATTTTTGTGAAAGTATTATCGACTATTGAAATTTATTATGAATTCCAAAGAGATGTTGATGTAAAATTGATAATGCTCTCTTGCTGAAAAGTTTCAGAAATATGGATTAAATTTAAATAATAATTATTCTGTCGATATTTCAGAGCTGCACGAAAACTTTCAGGAACGTAAACAAAATTCAAAATTAATTTCAAGAATCAGGACATCGGAATGAATTCGTAATAATGTATTCCAAGTAGCGAACTACTTGACCCATCTGCACAATGGTTGATTGCTTGAAGCACTTCAACAAACGGCTCTCTCCCTCTGCAACAGAAATGCAGTTGGTTCTGGAGCGAGGATTCATTTGAAACAAAGTTGAAACCCTCTAAAATTACAACTCGTTTCTACATTTTCATATCACTAAAAAACTGACTTAACATTATGCGTAATATGAGAAAAACAAAAAATACATTTGAAAAAAAAATCAAATTAAAAGTATGCACCGTGTTTTCCGCTTTCAGCGAACATAGTTTTTCCCGGAAATTTTTTCATAAAAAAAAGCTTGAATCGAAATATAAAATTTATTTTTTTGTCGAAACTTTGCGAGAGCTTTTTCTAGTAGCACTCGAGTGACGCGGTAAAAGTTCTCTATTAAAACATTTCAAAAAGTCTAGAACTAGATTCTTAAGGGGTGTTTGACAGCGAATTTGAATTTGCAGGGGAGCGGAAAAAAAATGAACAGGAAAAGGTCTGAACAAAATATTAAAAGTTGAAATTACTTGGATTAACCCTTCTTCGGCACTCGTTTGTTGGCTTTTCAACCCTTTCATTTGATATACCTATACATACTTTGTTATAAAAGTAAATTTCAGAAATGTCGCAATATAATATTATTTATTAATAAAAACATATATGTTAATCGCTATTTATCGATTATAATTTTGCAATAAATTTCGCCTGAAAAGATTTTTATTATATTAATATATGTGCATAATATTGCGGTTTTCCGGAATAATTTCATATTAATGTATCGCGATTCCATTATTCAATGCTTTTTGGTCGCTTTTGATACTCAATAATAATTAAATTAATATGCATTTGCAAATAAATAAATTATTTAGAATAAATAGTAAACAGGACTTGAACCATAAAATAAATTTTGCAAATATTTAATGTGCAATTATAGAAAACTACATTTTTTTGATGAAATTATTAATAATAGCTATTTAATTTAATTTAAAACCGCCATTTTTAATGAATCATATTTTAAACCTAATTAATAAATATGCTTATCCCAAATAGCATAAAAATATCTAATAGAGATATTTAAATAATCTTACAAAATGGTCCATTTCTATGGTTTCAATATATTTTAAACTCACATATCGAAAGAAACCGCCATCTTTATTTAAAAATAAAATTAAGATTACTTCAAATCCTACACATCTCTTCGATTTGGTACTCAGCTTGGCGTTAAGATATAAAAGAGATACAATACTAACTAAATTTAATACTAAAAAAAAATACGGACTTTAGAAATAACCTTAGAATTCTTCCAATATCATATTTGATAAAAGCATCCGTCAAATCTTCCTCTAAATTTACTAAAACAAATGTTTTAATATAAAAAGTTTTCAGATAAATATTTTACAAAATCCGTTTTTCCAAATCTTTACATAGTCATTTTCTATGAGGTAAAAAAGAGAAAAAAGAAAACGCCTGAACATCCTTCCATCCAATTCTATCTCCTATTCACTCCACTCCATATATTAGTATAATAGTTTGTGTCCAGATGCGGTAAAGGAAGCATTTCCCTGTTTCTCAATGTAAGTTAACTGCGACTAAGCTAAGTTAATACTCCGATAGGTGTCTATAAACTATAAATTCTAGGAAATCCTACGTTAAATAAATATTATAAATTTCATTCCAACTGAAATAATACTAAAAATTACCCAGTGTCGTGGTTTGACACTGAGGGTAATATTAATATGAAAGACTCCTTCTCTTTGCATCTTTAGAATCTTTATCGAATCTCCCATTCATTCATCATATTTAAATAAATAAATATTTTATTATCAAGGCAAAGAGTGTCGAAGCCTGAAACCAACGAAAAACATATTCGATATTGTATGCTGATCCTTTTGATCAGGTTTGAACGTGACTAAGGCCACAAACATGATCAAATAAATTAATGAGCCAATCCCGATGATAAACAGATGTCAATTTTGGTTTAGACCAGGGGCGAGCAATCTTTTTCTACAGCGGGTTAGCTACAAATGTAAAAATGTTGTGCGGGCCGCATGTATGAAACTTATAATAATATAAATACTGAAAGTATACAACATTAATAAATAGAAATATTATTAACCTCTTTAAACGCCCAGTGGTCCTGTACGGGACCGCGGATTTGCGTCCTTCAATGCCCTACGGTCCTGTACGGGACCAGTGATTATGGTATATTTTGCAATCGGATTACACTGATTTATGATCATCAGAGAGACCTACAAATTTTGATGAATCTTTAATTAAATCAAATGCTCTATAAAATGTAGAAGAATTATCATAAAGACCTACATCTTCAACGTCTAAAATGCATGAATATTTAGAACACCTTGGTAAAATAAGCGGGATAGGTATTTGGATGCAGCATCAACTGTCTGCAGATCCTCATTGTCAAGACATAGAAGTGTATATGAAAAGGAGATAAAAAACTTGCCGGAGAAATGAAATATTATTATTAATAATGATGGCGATTATATTCTAAATTGACATGTGTAAAAAATAATGGATTTCTTTCGGGATGACCTAATAATAATAATTGAAAATTTAGTATCACGTAATTAGTTATTCAGTGATAATTTGACTGCTTTGAAACAGTAAACTCTAGTCTAATTCTAAGCAAAAATGTCTCAAAAAAATTTAGACAAAGCGGAAAGAAATGACATTTTATTTTTAAACCGAGTTTTTTTCTTTTAAATATCTTCCGCAGTTTTTTATTATCTTTTTCTATTAAATAAGCAGTTTTTTAATTGTTTAGTAAATAGATACTCGTCATAGATGAAAGGTAATTACAGTGACGCTGGTCAACAAAGGAATAGGGGTGGGACGACCTTCATTTCACAATAAATTCCCATTAAAACCATGCCCATGGTCCTCCATAAGGGGAATCATGCACATGGTCACGATCCTTAGAAATGAGGGCATGCGGATTAATATTTAATATAAGAAGAAAAAATATTAGACTTTAACATTTCTACATTTGGGTTTTTTGTTCAATCGTTTTCGAGAGTTCCATTGAGGTTTTAGGGATTCATAGTAGATTATACCCAATATAACCCACCAAACACATATTAAAAGCTTTTTGAATACAAATAATAGTCGAAAGGTAGATAATTCAATGCAAGCTATTGGTTTTCCCCTTAGATTGGTGTAAAATACCCTTTTCTCAACCAAATCCTTTCCTTCTAACACAATACTTTTAGAAATCGGATTGGTTTTATATTAGAGATGCAGAGGTAAGAGTCATAGTTTCGAGAGTTTAGAGAAAGTTTTTGCGGTATTAAAATTTCTTGTATTTTTTTTGTTATCCTGAGCCCTTACTAATGATCCTTCACTGGTGACAATGGATCGAGATATTGTAGCAATTAATTAATTGTTTTTCACGGATTGGACTCCACTATTGAGTTTAGAGAGGCATCATCAATTTTAAGAGGTCCCTCCTCTGACATTGTTTTGTTCATTAAAATACTTTTAGATTCGCTAAAATATCAAGAGTTCCATTGAAACTGATAACAAATGGCTTAGGAAATACTTGTTTATAAATTCATTAGAAATTAGCGAGGTGATTCATTAGAAATTATTCGTAATTATTAATAATTGTAAATTTCAGAATAATACTAATTACAATCGAAGCTACCTTGTACGACGTATTTCAAAATTGTTTAACTCGATCAAAACTTGTACATAACAAAATTTTCCGAATTTCCACATCCATGACGCAATCAAGACGATCGATGATGAAGCCATAAATTGGCGAAAGTGAGTTTGCATGCTCGACGAATTGGCAGACTGACTTTTCACCGTTTGACCCGGCCAACATCCACACCTCGGCCGACACCGTCGACCCAAATAAAATGTTAAAACGAAAAAGATCTGATAATCCGAATTTATTATTTGACATCACGGAAAAAACGTATATATTAGCGGGGTCGGATTTAATTCGAAAAATGCGAAAAAAAGCAGACTGCCGCCTAACACGAACCGAATCGTACAAATTGGCCCTGCCTAACGATGTAATTCCAAACATGATAATTCGGCGTTTAAATGATACCGCAATAATAACGGCGTTTTGAGTCGTGTGATACGTCGGAAATTGACCGTCATTTCGGCGAATAAAATGATTAAATATTTATAAAATTCAAAGGAGACCTCCGACGAATCGTTATCCAAATATGGGTTATAATAAACAAATTGTTTTGATGATATAAATAAATAAAACAATAAAAATATACACATTCTTGATAAAACACGTTGCAAAATTTTCAACGCTAAGATATGCTCGAAAAACAAAAAAATAACATCTGTGGAAAATGATTTTCCTTAAATTTTCTTCGGATTTAAATTAGAAACAGTTTCAAAATAACGCTAACATACATTTGATGATATTTAATCTTAACTTTAAATGTTAAATATATTTTCAAAATATCAAGTACAGGTAGCCCTCGGTTTACGCCGCAGTTTCGCTCCTACGAAAGCCGACGCTTATTGAATCGGCGTAAAATAAACCTATATTCACAGTGAGGTATAAGGATTAGGTTCGACATAAATTAAAAATAAGCAAATAATTTTTTTTATTAACACATTGCCTACGGGAGACGTGGATTCCACGTCAAAGGCGTTTTCGTGCGCATATCACACGCTAGCTGACACTACACGTTTGATCGGCTGTAACTTATACAACGTTTTGCCTTTTATAAATATTTGTTTTTGGTTAGATACTTTAGACCTTGAACAGAAATGTCTTGATTAATAAAAGGGTTATGATTTTTATTGTAAAAGACGACGTTTCACCAAATTTTGAGAAATGCCGCCCCGCCCCAGCGCAAGTTTGACCGCGATTCACCCCGTAGGCAATGTGTTAATACAATAATTGTTTTAATTCATTAAAAAATTCGAAATATGGTCGAATGGATGCGATGATCCTTTTTACACTATTTATTCGCTCCCAATCATTGCTGTTGGGATTACTCACAAAGTTTATTTGTCAAACGTTCCCTAATTGAAAGGATTCTCTTTAGATCGGCTGTTTTCATAACTCTTAGAGTTATCTAATTCTTTGTATATTATTCATCATCTTTGTATAAGTTTTCATTCGAGAGTGCCTGATCATGGGCTTCTAAAAGTTCTGTAACATCTTCCAATCCCACACCACGTGCAAATCTGGTAATGTCTTCAATAAAATTCTCCAGACTCATTTAAGCATTTTGCTGAAACGTCATCTCAAACCAACTTAATGTTTTTAATGCCCTTCAAAATATTGAAAGATCTTCAATAGTCTAAGTCTGTTTTGTTTGAAATGTCTAAAACTCTCATTAATTCCATAAATTTATTATGGAGATAATAAGCTTTGAAGGCTGTAATGGTCCATTGTTTACAAAAGAGATCTATTAGGAAGCAACAATCTTGACATTTAATGGCGTTCTTATTTCATCATAGTTTTGAGGATGTCCTGAAGTATTGTCCAAGAGAAGAAGTGTCTTGGGTTTGACCCTAAATTTAGATTTAATTAACATGTATACGAGGTATGTAATAGAACTTCAAGAAAATTAGGCTTTGTTATGAAATTTTTTGTGACATACATAGCACCTTAGTAATAAGATTGTTATACGATACATTGGTTTGGAGTTTACTTGAATCAGGATCTACCATTTAGGCGCCATATGACGCTTCGAATATCTTCAGGCTCGAGAAAATCAAGAAAAAATTCTTAAGATATCTCTACATAAGGGAATTCGAATTTTACTCGAGCTTATACTCCAGTGCATAGATTCAGAGTTGCCTGGAGTATGTAATTCTCAAAAAAAAAAGGTCAATATACTTGGCAATGCACTTCTTCAAGCTGTAGGTTGGCGCAGTACATAACCCCCTTGTACGGTGCAAGTTGCCATTATGGGCGCCAACTCACTGCCATCAAGCTCGTTTCTTCCGCTAAATGTGGGGACAGTTGCTCTCGAAAACTCTCCGGTAATCAAAGCAATCAGTTTTTTAAACCATTTGGCTGATTACGTAGATATTTTCAATGTAAAGTATCGTCCTTTCGTTGATCTCTTGTATGAGTTTTTATAATTTCATATAGCAGATCAATTAATGTAATATCTAACGCCAAATGTGAGGACATGTGCTCTCGGAAACTCTCCGGTAGTCAGAGCAATCAGTTTCCTAAACCACTTGGCTGATTACGTAGATATTTTCAATGTAAAGTATCGTCCTTTCGCTGATCTCTTGTATGAGTTTTTATGATTTCATATAGCAGATCAATTAATGTAATATCTTCCGCCAAATGTGAGGATAGGTGCTCTCGGAAACTCTTTTTTGCAGAGCAAAAAAATCAAAAACGAAGATAAACGATCAGACAAGAACAGGTTAATTTTTTTGCATTTAAGGCATTTCTTAACCGTTCAGACTCCACGGCGTGCATGCACGCGGAATCGGTATAACCTCCAGGGCCACGGCAAACGCTACTACGAATTTATTTATGAATAAATATAATATTTTTAAATGAAAATTAATGCAGAGACATCTTGTGAAAGCAATGTGATTGTTAGAATGTCGATATGTTTAGCTGTTTCATTTTATTTAAAGTTTATGATTGAAAATGGTGGCGTACGTGAAAATGCATATAATTGGCTTGGCGATTAAAGGGTTAAAAATGCTTTATTATAATGAACTTTTAATGTACTGCTTAGGAATAAATACGGAAATACGATAATTTCATACAAAATTATTAATGGTAGTTAAGAAATAAATTGCAACATAACATAATTATAATTTAAATTCGATTACCAGCAATATATAAAGCAAAGCAATTGGATTCGATTGCATTATACATTCTATCGCTGACTGTACATCTGAGTATTAAAGAACAATGTCTCCAGTAAGTCTAAAGATATTCTCATAATAAAAATGTATATTAATGTAATTACAATGTATATTGTTCTTCAGTATTCTTTGTGTTATATCCTGTTGATCTTGGGTATGATGTTGGTTGGAACAATGGCCGACCATGGAAGTGAGTAACAAATTTTATTAAACATATTATATAAATAATATTTATATTAATAAAATATTTATATCTAGACGGACATCATCGTCGTGATTACGACGATTACGGCCACCACGATCACTACGATCATCACGACCGCCACAACCATCAACGCCACCGCCATCGTCATGATTATTGAAAACATAATTGAATAATAAATAATTATTAAATCGTTAAGCAGCCATCATCGTTATAGGATGTTATAATTTATTTTTTGTAATTAAATTATGAAATAAATAAATATATATTTATTACGTAATGTATGGACGAAGTGTCCTATATTTTGGTATTTAAATGTAATTATAATATCCTGGGCCTGATCGGTTGTTGTGATATTATATTGAATCCATTTACCCCTAAGACCCCCCTGTATACATTTACTTTCGGGTATAAATTAAGGGAAAATTGTGTGACGAGGGGAAAACAGAAGAATGGGCGTGGGACAGAGGGTCCGGGATAAGTCTGTCCCGCATTATGATAAATGACCATGTCAAGTGTGGTCAAAAAGGGGAAGACCGCAATTGATATGTGACGAGGAAACATTACGAGCGTATTGATATTTTCACACATTGTTATCGTTTCGTGATTTGTGGGCATGTCTCACTCAGGCGAGGCCCTGTTGATGGACCTAAAGCTTCCACGGCCATCAGTCTCTGATATAAATTAGGGTGACAATCATTTTGATGGCACTGAAATGGGGAGATGGGCTTTAGCACAAGACATATAGTTATAGAAATGTAGTCAATATATATTCTGAGCTGGAGTTTAATGAAGCAACACAAAACTGTCCGATTGGAGTACGAATTAGAGACAAAACAAATAACGAGAAGGCGATTCTGACAAAAATTGCCGAGGTACCTCAAACATGGCTGAACCGCTTCTGGGATTCGAACCATGTTTATAAGCAAAAGTTTTAGACTCGTGTCACTAACATTATACGACGAACAGATTCAGTAAGTAGATCTTTTTTCACTTTGACGCTGACTATCCTTGAAGATTTGTCTTCGAGCTACAAAGTCTGCTCTGTATGATTGGAAGACATTGCTGGTGAATACAATATTCGTGGACCAAACAATCGCCTTCTGAAGACCATCATATAGGATAAATTAAAGGTAACATGTGGTTGAGAAGAAGGAAGCTGTCGTAGCTCCATAACATTCGCAACTGAACCGTGTTAGAAGGTCCAGAATAGTTTCAGCTCGCCAAGTATAGACAAGTATCATGACTAGCAAATGCATTTAAAAGAAGATATAGTACAGTGGTACACGGTAAACTGTTGTACTTCCTCAGAACAAGATTATGTTTACCACGGCCAGACTATTTATTCAACATTCAGGCGAGCGACAGAAGAATACAAATGGAAGGTGGAGCATTTGGAAAACCAAAACATATACTGATATATCTAATCCCTCAGTGCCTAAAAACTAAGGTAGTGATCTATGGCGCCGACACCTGAGTACTTGACTAACCCTGTAGTGGCAGTGGAATGGGCATGTCATCCGCAGGAATGAAGGGCTATGTAGCTGGAAAGTCATGGACTGGAGGCCTCGGATAGGTCGACAAGCGTCGACATATTAACACTATGGTGGCCCCTCAAATTACCGAAAACTTGCGCTAGGGTCCGCCGATTTACCTTTATAATTGATAAATAAAAAGTAAATATTCAAAAATAAAATAAATATACGTAAAACAATAAAAAAAAAGTTCAATCTCGAAAATATAGATGGCTTAAAAACTACCCCCTACGTATGCTGCATTGGCGTATGATGCGTATGATGAGTATGCTGCATTGCCGGCCATCAATAATCAAACTCGTGATGATGCAGCATATGCATCATGCGGTCATCAATGATAGAACCCGTGATGATGCAACATATGCATCAGCGGCCACCATGGTGTTAAGGCTTTCAGTGACCAACTGGATAAGGACAAACAAGAAGAGGCTTTAATACAACGTGGGGGCATAAACATGATGGGCACTTACATTCTCGATCGACTTGGATCTAGAGGTGAATTGAAATGACTCCTGATAAATAATTCATCCTAAGATAACTTTTGAAATCGCCCAACGGATATCTCTCATTAACTCAGTTTTCTACAAAACTAAAATCTGTACTTGAAGGAATTTGTAAGCAGAAGCAGTGTCTTGAGTGAAGCTGTGCCTATATTTAAGGATATTGTCTCTCTGTACAGCTCCATGGTACTAGATGTAAGTGATGGTAATGTGGAGGGCATAGGGAAGAGTTCATAACTTATGAGTTGCAACAATTTAGGAAAGATTAGTACAAGACTAAGATAGATACACTCTCTTCGGGCTCGAAGAAGGAGGAGAAGGAGATAGACGAAGCCCCTACTTACTTTTTGCATAATGGATGGGTACTAAAAACTTTTCAGAGAAGTACTACCCCAACACATTCTAAACAAGTCATAATAGCACTATCAAAGTCATGTTATGGGAAGGAAAACCCTAAACTTGACCTATAAGTGGTCTAGTTTCGATACTTTTGCTCATTTTCCTTCTTTCCAAGGGCCCTTGTTTTTGAGGAGGTCTTCTCACGATGAAAGGATTGCTATTATGCGGCAAGGTTAATAATCGCTTGCGACTTGTTATAGGTAGATAACGCCTAGATTAGATAATAACGTATACCGAGGCAAACCCGAGGAGTATTTACCTGGAAATAGTCGGAAGGGTAAAAATTCGATACTAAGAGTGGTATAAGATACACGTCCAATACCAACAATGGCGAAGAGAGGGAAATCTTTCTACAAAAAACCGTATATCAAGACAGTTTGACCTCGACTACCATTCGAGAGTCTTGTAAGGTCCATACGCTCAACGAGTGAGTGTCTCATGACTGGAAAATGATGATGATGATATTATGGTAATGCATAAATCTTTTATTTTATTTTTTATAAGAAAAATTAATTTGGTATACGTCTTGTTAGATATAGGTTAAAGAATCTAGAAGTAACATCTAAAACAAATCTTAAAATAAATAAAACTGTAATTATTCCTAAATATTATAAGGTTATTATATACTACATCCATTTATAAAGATGAATAGAGTTCTAATAATATTTGCACATTGTGTATATAGATATATTCTATTGAGAGAAACTCTGAAGAATATTTTCAGGATATGACTCATGACTAATGGTCTTGCATTCTTTGCATATTTTTGCATTCACATACTTTCGTATCATGCATTGAAGAATAAACAGAAATATGTTATTGTTATTATTAAATATTTATAATAAAAATAACCGACACAATTAATCTAAGACGAATTGGGTTCGTGCGTCAAATACTTTTTTCTTATACTTTCTTGCGACAAACGGATCCGTTATTAATTAATTGATAATAGCCGAAATGCCTACAACTGGAATTTCATACAATATTATTAAGTCCTGCTGCCAGACAATGAGAATATCATTCCGTCGAAATAGTTTCAGTATCTAATAACGTACAACAAAGGACACAATTGTCAGGGACAAACAGGGAAAACTCCCCGTCCCCAAACCCCCGATCCGGAATCCCTCTCGCCCCTCAGCATCACTCTGTAATTTCGAATTTCTGCAGACGCTGCGAATCAACAAATAAATGGCGGAAAACAGTCTGACGACCGTGTCGAGGATTTTCCACAGATATAAAGATTTAAAATAAAACCGAGTTGTGTTTGAATAGGATCCGTGTTTGTATAGTACGGGAAAATTTGGGGAAAAGGACCTGAACCGCAAGTTTAAAATTAGCATCCACCTCTTGTAATAATCCGTTAATAATAGAACGGGTGCGTGTTTAATTTTCTATTGATCGTTTTCAACGATGACATTGTTTTTCAGCTGAATGAAAATATGGCGTTTCCGATAATTTGTTCGGCAGTGCATAATGCGTTTCTGTTTGGAAACGTGCATTGTTGTGAAAATTATAATTAAATTATCGTTATTGTGATGTCGCATGATGGGACGTACTTCCGGTTTAGTATTTCGCAAGTTTATGGCCATATTTAGTAATGATTTTAATAGACTCGGAATAACATTATCATATTCACTAAGTTATTAGTCTACGATAGACCTTTAGAGTAGTGGCGGATTTATTATTTGGCGCAATTAGCTTAAAGTTTAGTTCTCAAAATGAAAAAAAAAAAAAATAATTTTGGGTAATTATTTTTTCCTAATTCAATCTGTAAGACTATTACAATAAGTTGCTTTTATTATAGTTAATAATATTCAGAGAAAGAATCCAGTGATCCTATCTCGAATGTGAGGGCCTTATTTAGCCTTTCTTGTGATTTTTAATCGCCTCATCGTACTTTAGTTTGTTTATTATTTCGATACAGTGCGGTTCTTTTTTCAATTTTCTGACGCGAAAATGTCAGTTTGAGATATACTAATTTAATATTATATAAAAGTGATAAGGAGTATTTTTCTAAACTTTTCAAAAAATTGGCGGACCCGTCAATCGTGATGTAAAAGAGCTTCTTTCGCTTTTATAAGTAGGTCTATTGGCGGTAGACCAGCCAGCACTATTTGACACTGACAAAATTGTATTACTGACAATATTGTATTATTGACAATACTGTTTTACTGACAATATTGTATTATTGACAATATTGTTTTACTGACAATATTATATTACTGACAATATTGTATTACTGACAAGATTGTTTTACTGATAAGATTGTATTACTGAAATATTGTATCACTGACAATATTGTATCAGTGACAATATTGTGTTACTGACAATATTTTATTATCATTTTCCAGCCACGAGACACTCACTCGCTGGGCGTTTGGGTCTTATTACATTTTAAATGAATTATTTTTTTATTTAAATAGCCTTCTAACCCGAAGTACGTCAATAAATTTAACCTTCTTTTGGGTCAGCATTCTCATGTCTAAGGATCGTGACCATTCTTGTTCCGAACCTCCTTGATTTTGACACTAAGGGATCCTCTACATCCCGCTACTATGGTGGATACTCTAGCGGTCTTCATCTGATCGCTCTAATGGATAGGTCCTTTCTCCTCCGTCAGGCTTTTGTTTCTTCTTAATAGATGTCCAAAGTATCGAATAATCCTTTTGAGGCATGTGGTTGAAAGTCGATCATATTTGTCGTTCCCCATTTCTATCAGGGCAGATACGTTTGTGCGTTTTTTTATCTAGCAGTCCTTTGGTTTCCGAAATCCGATATATCGGATTTTTCTACATTAGCGAGAACTGCCGGATCCGACGGATCTGAAATCGTAGTATCCAATACATTTTAAACCGCGTCTGTAGGGTAATTGCTTCAGGGGTATATAACATTTTTAAACAACACGTGCAATGCATACAACGCCGCCGCTACAGTATATTTACAAATAAAACAACACATTTTTACTTTTTAATTATTCATTTTAAAATCGTGGCATTTCTGGAATAGTAATCGCAGAAACCAAAGGGTTAATAAAATAAATTTGTGTTATTAACCTCATTGCCAAATTTTGTTTTCATAGATCAATGCCCTAATTTAATACATTTTTTACAATAATTTACCCGAAATAAATAATTGATTTATTTCAATTAAAAACGTCAACATCGACTGCCGTATGGTGCGAGACATTGCGATACGATCGCCGCACGTTCAGAGCCAAAACGCCGTAAATCGCTCTCAACGAGCCGACGAAACATGTCCACTACCTCTTTTGTATAATTTTCGCACATAATTCACTAACAAGTGGCGGAGGGCAGGTGTCTTCGGGAGTCCTCCTGCCTACAAATGATAAGCGTGGCGCCCCAGGGGTATCCGTGCCGGTCGAGGGCCACTCCACGGGGAATAAAAATAAAACTGGACTCCAATATATTACACAGACTCCTCCTCGAGGCGCCGAACTGGAGCCGGTGAATTATCTGCGGCTGCGGGGCACCCTCGTGACCTGCCCGGCGAACAAGGTAACAAGTAACAAACAACTCAATTTGCATCTCGAGCGGGTGATGTATGGCCCCAGATTATATGGGAAATTGGGATCGGCTAATATAAGTGGCTGGCGACGCCTAGAGATACTGATAACGGTGATAGCCCGCTGATTATGGCGTCCAAATTTGGATGGCCGTGACTAAGGATTTAACCCTGAGGCTGTTGGGCGCCTCTAATCAAGCGAGGATCGTGTGTGCAATCTCTTTATTTGTTTTCAGCATGTTGTTGTTTGAAACAAAGAGTTTATCGTCTAAAGTACTATAAAATTATTAATATCAGCGAAACTTCTTTAAGGAATATCTGTCAAATAAAATTCTTGAATTAAAAGAAAATGACTCGATTCATAAAACAATTTTCTCGGACGATCGAATTGTCGAGCCATTTCACATCTTGCGATTTACACAAGATTTAAATTTTCCGCATACGCCCGACAGATTCTTGGCTAACTTTATAACAAACTTTAAAATTTTTCTCATATTACAAAAATTAAAATAACTGGAACGAATCGACAGGCACCGGTGCGGAACTCTAAGCACACTTTGCGAGAAAGAACTGCAAGCAGATTCAA
Source organism: Philopotamus ludificatus (assembly GCA_022495035.1). Taxonomy (NCBI): domain Eukaryota; kingdom Metazoa; phylum Arthropoda; class Insecta; order Trichoptera; family Philopotamidae; genus Philopotamus; species Philopotamus ludificatus. The sequence goes on from JAGXCT010034476.1 coordinate 84,917, forward strand.
TCATTCGAAAAAGCTCCTAAGAACAAAGCGGAAAGAAGTTGGACGGGAAATCGCGATGCGGAGGGGATAAACCTGTGGAAATGACATGGCACACGAGACAGGAGCGAATGGAGGGGGGTAGTGGATTTAGGAGGATTGGGGCAGGGAATTTTCTGCCTTGTGTATTTAAAACGCATTACGCAAAGCTCCATCATATATCCAGCAGACTGTAATAATATAATCCTCAAATTTTCTGATATTTAATAAAATATAAATATATGTATATCGCCATTAAATAGCGAGGTGTCATCAACCTTTTTCCTACGGCGAGGTTTCATACAACAATCTTAAACTATCCAATATTAGCTGCCAGTGTTAACCGGCGGCCACTTTCTTGGTCACCCTCTATAACTTTTCTACGAATAACACAGGGATTCAGAATATCTATTTATCACTTCATAACCCATAGTATATCAACAAAATAGTGCACCCCTGAAAACATATTTACATGTTTGTGTACACACATATCCTTATGTGCATAAATAAATCTGGTCTCTAACGGATTCCTCACCATGGAGCCAGTATACCCTGGGAAGGAAAACCCTAATCAGTTGACTAATAATTGGTCTAGTCCCGATACTTTTGCTACTCTTCCTTCTTTCTAGGGGACCCCTCTCTGAGGAGGTCTTTCCCATGATGAAAG